>CM021106.1:269592050-269757858 GCA_007115665.2 Sequoiadendron giganteum
CAATAAAGTTTCCAATTCTCTTGGTAACTTAAATTGGTTTCTAACAGAGCCTCAAAATTTTCTAAAGGTTAGTGAACCCCTATGTTCAAGAAATTCCTAGGCTAGTGGCCAACATGAGTAAAGGATTATGAGATATTCACTCCTACACTTCAAGCTCAATGGGACCTAGGAGGGTACTCCTACTCATGTTCATTTGATATAGAATTCATCAAGAGCACATCTATACACAAATTAATTCCTTCATAATGCAAATAGACTCAATTTATTAAAGACTTGGCCAATATTTGAACAAATTAACATCTATTGCTAGGAATTAGGTATTACTTTAGATCCACTCATTACAATTGAAATTTTTAATAATTTGGTTCTCATTTCAAATTTATAGCAGCACACCCATTACCCATTCACTCACAAGATTTACTTAGCAAATATACCAATGCTTCATCAATTGGGAAGATGGATTCAAATATGCAATAACCTATAATATACAAACTACTCAATTCAAAGATTGGTGGACTAATTCCATAGTACTTTGCAATATGAAAATTCACAATACCTAAAACATAAATTCTTACCAAATCCTATGCAATTTATTACAAATCTACAACCCTCTTCAAGAATTTAATCCACACTTTGAGCTAAAGAAAGAGAATGAGTCATACATTCAATCAAACAACTAAAGAAAAATAAGAAGACTAATGACATTTTCATTTATAACTTGCAAACGAGTACATAGGGGAGTATTTATTTCAGAACTAAGATTTTTCGATATCAGTAATCTCTACAAAACTAATTTGAAGACTATCATGTATAAGACTTACACCCAAGAAAATATGCATACCATTCTATTCATTTATGTTTTCCATAGTATGCTCCTTCCTAAACTGAGTTTCTACTTGATCTATAATATGAATCCAAAATCAAACCTCTTGCAATGAGCCATGAAATATCTTTTATAGATTAAGAAAGCAACAAGCATCTGACTCAAATGTAGTTGCAATTCAAATGCATTTCATTTTAAAACAAATTTCAACTACATTTTGGAAATTCCTTAAATGACTATCTATAATCATTTACCACATAGGGTAAAACAAGACTAATGCCACTTAAACATTGTTAACCACCAATGAGCCCTTTCCATTTCAAACACATGTCAAGAAAACAATTTCATCATCATACCACCAAAAAACCATCTGTGTTGTTACAACCACCAAAAAATGTTACTAGAGCACCACTAATCAACCAGAGCCAAAGTACACACGCCTGTTAGAACTAAAAATTTCCACAAAAATTCCTAGGATTTTCCTATTATTTTCCATACAAATTCATCAAAACCCTAAGATATTTTATTTATTCATGCCTTACATTTTCACTATCTTTCCCATAAAATTCATTAACCGCCTTTTATACTTTACCCTGATTTATTTTCCTTATATTTCATTACCCTCTCATTAAAAAACTAGCTTTACCGCCATTCCAAAGGGCCAAAAGTGACTTATACCCTTACCGCCCCCTTTATTTTCATTCTATAGGTCTTTATCACTTTACCGTGGCATCCAACAAAGGGGCTTGTGGTATAGTAGTGGCAGTTATATACTATCATTGTAGTACCGCCGAAAGTCAAGTCTGAGACCGTGGTGACTGCAATAAACGATCAATGAAGGGTCAGTAAGCAACAAGATGAATGAAGGAAAGAAGTTTGAAGGTTCATCGCTATACCGTGCACGATGAAACCATAGACCATGGTGGCTGTAGTAAATAGGTAGCGGTTAGTGAAATGGTAAGGGTAGGAGCCACCACAGTACCACAGGGGATCATCTTGTAGACCGTGGTGACAGCGGTGGATGGCAAAGCGGTTGGTAAAGACGGCTAGCAGCTACACCGTGATACCACAGACAAGCAACACACAGACCGTGGTAAAGTGGTAAGAGGAGATGGATAGTGAGCAACGGTCAAACATCATGATACTATGGGTGGCAAATTCAAAGACTGCAGTAGCACAGTAGACATGAAGATAATCGTCGCGGTGATCAACGATGATAGTGGAGGCTATTGAAAAGTCAAAATACCGCTATACTGCAGGGTACGAACAGTGTGACTGTGGCAGAGTGGTAGGGATAAAGAAATCCATGGGGAATAAAGTAAATAGAGGTGATGGAAATATAAAAGCTATAAAGTGAAAAATAAAAGGCAGAACTATTGCAAAAAATATTTAATTTTCCGAGAGGCAATATAATTAAATATTTTAATCTCTGTGATAAAATATAAACAACAATAATCAGAATATCAAGCAGTTGCACAATAAAATAAAGGGTCACGACCTTCGGAATGTATTGTACAAATACTTTTGAAAAACTATAATAAAGGGTAGAAAAAAAAATATAGGAGTAGATAGTAGGAAATACAATATTTTTTAGAATGATGACATTTAGGAAGACTATGTTGCATGTATAAATTTTGAAGGATCAATGAAAGAACTCTGTTTTTGTGACATATTTCTGGTATCAATTATTTGTTAAATTAATTTAAAATATTATCAAATTGTCTCCAAGGTTGATGTTTCTTTGTTATTTAAATTGACATATCAAGTATATTCTCAGTTTATCAATACACACTTGTTGTATTTGTGTGGTGTGATTAGTTGGTTCTTTCAAGTAAAGACTAAATCCTTCAAGTCATTCATAGTAATTTAGAAGCATTATTTGGATCACTAAGAAGATCTTGGTAATTACAATTCCTACATGTTTATACAAGTTATAAACTAATATTCATATGCAAAATAATTAGAATCTCTGCCAGATAGAAGTCATTCGTCTAGAGCTTTAATTTGACTCTGTTTTACCCAACAAGGCACTGGTCTACCTTATTTTGACTACATTAGTTTTATTCTTTTTATTTGACATCTCTTAATTGAACATATTAATTCATACCTTGATATTACGTATACAAATTAGGATCACATCTTTCCACTACCAAATTGCCATTTGTGGATAATTAGATCAAGTAGGAAACATAATTCAAAATTTGTGTCATTCATATAGGTGCACCCTCCTAGGTTTAGAAAAGCCTTAAGAGTAGAGGGTTTAGCCATATTGGTTGGCCTTGTTAGTTGGTCATTAATGTAGTGATAGTGTGGCAACCTCTCGTGGTTCATTCAAACCAGCATTTTTTAAACCCAACAAATTGGCGACTCTGTTGGGGAAAACTAGAGAGAAGTTTGGTAGTAGACAACCTTTCTATATAAAGTCACTAAAATTAAACCATAATTTAAATTTGAAAAATTGACTCCCCTGGGTAAAATAACCACAAAATTTTTTCTCACTTTTAGAAAAAGTGGGTGGCGATTCTGAATGAACAAAAGCATTGACTAATAAAATAAGATACAAATTAGAAAGGAATCAACCTAGATTTTAGACCATCACAATTTCTCACAACATGAAAGGAAGGAGATCTTTGTACAAGGAGGGAAATGGTCCTAATGACAAGGGTAAACGAACTTATAAAAGTGATCAAAGCAAGAAGGTATTCAATAACCTAGATCCAGCCACAAAAAATAGAATATAAAAACCACCTATGGAAACAAACAATTCATATGAGGAATTAAAAATTGAGAATAGCCCATCTAAAGAGCTTCATACCCCTGAAGAGAAGATAGATCCTTTCCATCGAATAAGCCATGATAAAGATGAAGAGTTCATGGCTGAATTTGAAACTGAGAAGAGGAGAGAATTTGAATGTGATCAGAGAGCTGCACTTTTTGAGGAAGGGCTTGAATATGAGGTGGCATCTGAAGAAAACCATGAACTCATGACCCAAGATGAGATAGATACATAGTGGGAGAAAATGAGGAAACATGCAGAAAAATTAAGGGTAGAATATGAGCAACAAATTCAAGCAATGGAAGAATTAAGAAAGATGAAATTACACAAAGCTCAAATCAAAACAACAATGGCTAATTCACCCAAATATACGCCCCCTCATAAAAATAATAATATGAAACCATCAAATTCCCAACAAGCACAACAAAATTAGCCTAGGAATCAATATAGAAACATAAACGCTCCACCACAACACCAAAATATTCGGCCACCTCCTCATCAACAATATGTACCCCCACAAGGTCCACAATATATGGAAAATAATAACCCACTCTAAGAGCATCAACATTTCCAAAATCACCCTCCACAATGCACAACCATGATTAGACAATTTGATCTTGCTAGATTTCAGATCTACCCTTACCCTTTGGACAACAATTGGAGGAACTTAGTCCCTAAATTCATAGGAAGTAATGCGGTTACAACCAAGGAACATCTAAGAAATTTTAAAGAGGTCATTCAAGACTTGGATATGTAGTATGAAGATTTCCAGATGAGACTATTTATGGTGTCACTGATTGAGGATTCCAGGGACTAGTTTAATAGTCTACCAATAACATCCATTTATTCCATTCAAGTATTTCATGAGTAGTTTCTTCAACAGTATGGGAATAAGTGTGCATCAAGTTTTTCCTTGCACGAGTTAGTGACTATCCAAAAACATCAAAATGAGTCATCCTTTGATTTTAACCAAAGGTTTGTTAAATTTCATAATAAAATACCTCAGGGATCCAAGTTGGTTGATCCTGCTATGTTGAGTATCTCTTTGAAGGATTTTGATCTAAAGACAAGATATGAATTAAGAAATAGAGGTCCTAGGAATCTAGCTGAGGCCCAAAATATGGCATTAACTATTGAAAATAATAGGAAAGCTGCAAGGGTGTTTTCTAAAAGGGAAAACCCTAGGGTTCCCCAATATGCTCCCCTAAACAGACAAGATAACACATATAGGAATGAAAGACCAAGGTTGCATGACATGCCTTAAAATACCTTTTGTTAGAATGGGAAGTTGGTAATTGATAGGCCAAGAAATAAATAAACATCAAATCCATTAAAAAGGAAAGGGACATATATGGTAGATAAGAGTCCTTGGTGCTTAGTCTGTTATGCACCACATTTCCCAGAGCATTGTGTAACAACTCAGTCAATACCGAAAGAAGACATGCTGGAAAATGATGGTGATGATGAAAAAAAATTCTACCTAACTTACCACACTCTTAACTCTTTGGAGCATAGAGGAGGAAGGATATGAGTATAATGTTGATCACCAAAAATACAATATTCACATGGAAGAGCAACATGTTTTTTCTAATCACGAGGAAAATGATAATGAGCAAGATCCCCTTGTTGCATCAAGATAGACTAATAGATGCAATATAAGAAGACCAAGTGAAGAAGAGATTAAAAGATTGACAATTGCAGCAGTGGAGGAAGCTAGAAACAAATATCGTTTGAGAAACAAAATGGTGAATAGAGATGAGGGTGTCCCAAGCGGGATATTTATAAAAAATAAAAAAGTATCAGATGAGACATCAAAAGGGACTGATGATAAACAACCAGACAAAAGAGAACAGAAGGGATCTCCTAAGGAGGAAAGTAAAAAATTTCCCATTGAGAAGCCAAAGCCAGATCAAACATCCAAAAGGGAAAAGGAAGAGAACAAAGGAGAATTCATTGAGCCTAAGAAGGTAATCAAAATTGAAGGTACATCCTTTGATTTTATACAAGCTTTATCTCAATGGAAGATGTTTGTCCCATTAATTGAAATGATGAAGATCAAGGAATATAGGGAAGGTTCCATACAATTAATTTCTAATGGAAATCAAAATATAAGCTCTGAAAACAAAGAAGTTTATGAAATCAATAATAAAAGGAAGGAGGTAAAAGTCCCAGAGGATTGCCTAATGAACACACCACAAATTGACCCATTCTTCACCACTTTACTCATAAGTGGAAAAATAGTAAGAAACTACATGATAGACTTAGGTGCCTCCATGAATATCATGCCAGTAGGGGTGATGAAGCAACTTGGTCTGTGGATAGATGTGGAAGGAGGTAAATGATATGCCATAGATAGCAAGCCTGTCCCGGTTGTGGGAATAATGAAGAATGTGGAAGAATAGAAACTTACCCACAAGATTCGTACACTATTGACATAACTGTGATTGACACACGTCCCTAGTTTGGAATACTTCTATCGAGACAATGGACTATAGTAGTAGGAGGCATGTATAGTTTGACTTATTATATGCCACCATACCAGTGAATGGAGAAGAGATAAAATTGTATAGAGAACCTAGAATGAATCAAATTGTTGAATGTGCTCCTCAAGGGCCACTTAATTGCTTTTGTGATGTTGATTTGGGGAGTTTTAGAGTAGAACTATCTCAACTTGAGTTGGTAAGCAAAGATCCAATTGATAAAAATATTTTTGAAAACCAACAAGGGATATGGAGAATGTACTTTGATGGAGCATGCAACCAAGAAGGTAATGGAGCTAGGATAGTTTTTATATCACCTAATGGTTTAACTTTCAAATATTCATTTTTGTTATCATTTTAATGTACAAACAATGTATCAGAATATGAAGCTTTGTTGACAAGATTGAATTTAGCTGTTAAACACAATATTAAACTCTTAAAATTTTTTGGGGACTCAGAGCTTGTTGTATCTTAGATCAGATCAAAATATGTAGCAAAAAATAAAAGATTGAAATAGTATAGAAATGCAATATGGGATACAATTGAACTACTTGATGCTTTCTCCATTGATTGGGTTGGTAGATCAAAAAATATAATGGTAGACTTCTTGGTGAATGTAGCATTAAACAAGATGATATCACCCTAGTAGGAGTGTCCCAAGTTGAGTTCAAAGAAAGAATTGTTGTACCAAACAATGTATATAGTTGGTAGGTTTTTAATGATGACACTGATATTTTCAAATTCCTTCACTGTATAGACCAGTATAAGGCTCAAAAAATTGATTTCAACGCCTTTGTGGAAGAAATAAATGGAGAACATATAGTATTCAGAAAGAAGGTCTTACAACTTAAGACTAATAAACTTCCCAAGGGGCTAGTAGCATTGGAAAGAGTATACAATGGAATTTGTTGATCCCTTATGAAATAGACACCAATCAAAAGGGAAGATATTGAATAAATAAACTTAGGGACTGAACTATCACCAAGGAAGGTATATATTGGGAAGAAGATAAGCCCTACTATCTGAAGAATACTAGTTTCATTTCTAAGAAAATATAAGCATGTGTTTGCATGGTCTTATGAGGACCTCAAGGCATATAGGGAGGATTTATTTCAACATGAAATTCCATTGAAAGCAGATGCAAGGCCATTTAGATAGAAACAAAGGCCCATTAACCCCACACTAGAACCAAAAATGCAGGAGGAATTAGCCTAACTTAGAGATGGAGGTATCATTAAACCTATGAGGCATTCAACATGGGTATCGAACCTTGTTCCTATTAGAAATAAAAATGGAGATATCAGACTATGTGTGGATTTTTGAAACCTGAATGTAGCATCCCTTAAGGATAACTACCCTCTACCTAACATGGAAGCTATATTGCATAAAATCATCGAGTGTGAGCTATTATCTATGATGGATGGCTATTCTAGTTATAATCAAGTTAAAGTCAGGGAATCTGGGCAGTATAAAACAGCCTTCACAACTCCATGGGGAACATATGTATATGTGAGAATGCCTTTTGGTCTCACAAATGCGGGAGCGACCTTCCAAAGAGCTATGTGTGATCCTAATAAAATGCTACTCTTAATGTGAGATGAAAGATGAATAACTAATAATGCAAATGGGAAGAAGTAACAAGATAAAAGGGCACCTAAGATAAGATTAGCCTAAGAAAAATATGAAAGCAAGATAAACAAATGGATTGCTTGTTATACCTTCATATTGTTGCTTCCTTGGTTGGCCCTTGATTTTTGAATTGTTGTGTGCTCCTTGGATGGCAATGGATTTGAATGGCTGCAAGATGAATTGATGATGCTAAATGCTATGGTAGATGAGAGCTTGAATGGCAATTTTGCAAGAGTTTTGTTGCAAAAGACTTGATTCTTAAAATGAGGGAATTGAAGGGGTATTTATAGGCTAATTTGAATTCTCTAGAGAATTCAACAGTTGGGATTGATCCAACAAAGATCAAGATGAAGGGCTATGGTGAGTTGAGGACTCACAAGCCCTCACATCTTGACATGTGGAAGGTGAGATGTCTTAGGGTGGAGTGATGTGGAAATGAGGTGGAAGAGAAGGACAAGAGGTGGAAGGGATGTACATGAGGTGGATGAAGGACAAGTACCTTTGAGGTACCTTGGGGGATGAGAAGATTTCCTCAAAAAGGAACTTCTTGTCCCCAAATGAGGATGAAAGAGACTTTTGAGGAATTTTAGAATTCCTCAAAAATCCCCATGGGAAAAGGAGAAGTGTGTGGGAAAAATAAATGTAAATTAAAAATTTACATTCAATGGAGGATTCATTGGATAAAAGGAGGTCTCCAAAAAGCTGGAGATTTGTCACATGTGGGAGATGTGACAAGTCCAAGGTTTTAGAAGCCTTGGGCACATGTAAAATGACATGTCACATTTGCATGGGGGATGGAGAAGACCTTGGGAAGATAGAAGTGAATTAAAAATTCACATGGGGAAGAGGGGAACCTTGGTTGAATAAATGTGAATTAAAAATTCACATGGGGAAGGGAGTCCATACCAAAAATGGTAAGTGGGAAGGTTGACCAGAAAAGGTAAGCTAAATATGGTTAATGATTCTGATTAAGGTTGTGCAAACACAGGATTAAGGTAATTAATGAGAGATTAGAGGCAAGTGGGAGATTATGGAGGATGTGACACTTAATCAAGATTAAGTGGTGCACATCCTAATCACAGATTAATTAATTTAATCCGGATTAGAAGAGGGTTATGGAGAATGTGACAAGGAGAGAGAAAAAGGGGAATTAAAAATTGATTTTAATCCAAATGGGTTAAAAGACTAAATTAAATAATTTGTCATATTTATTTAATTTAGAGAAGAATAGGGTGTAAGGTAAAGTATTTAATTTATTTAATTACATACTTTAGGAACCTTAGGCAGAAAATGAAATAATGATTAAATAAATTATTTAATCATTGTTAATGGAATAGATGAATAGAGTAGATGATTTTGATCATATGGAAGTGATCAAATTTGGATGTCTACACTATGCACTTAGCATTTGCAGATTTGATTAATGCTATAATGGTGGTGTATCAAGATGACATTACGACTTACTCAAACAAGGCTGAAGATCATATAGAACATCTTGAAAAAATATTCATTAAAGCTTTAGAATGTGGCATTAGTTTGAACCCTAAGAAATGTTATTTTTCTGTTACAGAGGGAAATATCTTAGGACACATTGTATCAAAAGAGGGAGTTAGGATAGATCCTGAGAGAGTAAAGGCTATAGATAAGGTTCCTATCTCTAAAAATGTGAAAGCCATCCAATCATTCTTTGGGAAGATTAATTTTGTTAGGAGTTTTGTGTCCAACTTTGCTGAAATTGTCAAACCCATATCAAAAATGCTAAAAAAGGGACAAAAAATTGAATGGACCCCAGAAGCATTAGAAGCCTTTGTATCCATTAAAAGAGCCATTAAGGAAGCCCCTGTCCTCAAATCTTCTGATTTCACAAAACATTTTCAAATATTTTCATTTTCTTCCTTGCATACAATAGTTGCTGTCATGTTATAGAAAAATGAGGATGGTCATGAGCAACCTATGTCTTTCTTTAGTAAATATTTATAGGGATCAGAGTTGAAGTATGAGATAATGGAAAAACAAGCCTTTGCACTGGTAAAAGCCACAAAATCCTTTAGACTGTATCTTTTTGGAGCCAAAGTGATTGCATATGTTCCTCATGTAGTATTCAAAGACATCTTGACACAATCAAAAGTGATAGGGAAGAGGTGCAAGTGGATTAATAAAATTTAGGAATTTGATATGGAAATACAGATTACTAAATTGATAAGAGGCCAAGGATTGGCCAAATTGATGGCAGAAACAAACATTGAGGAAAATCAAATTTGCAATGTACAAGAAGAAGGAAATGAAATTGCAAGTATTGAGCATACACCCTAGTACACAGACATCATGCATTAACTCAGGAACATAAAGTTCCCAGAAGGATTCAATGATAACTAGAAAATAAATTTGAAACTATAGGCCTCTAAATATTTTATAGAAGGTGATTTATTCTAGAAAAACAAAGATGGAATGTTGTTGTTATGTTTGGATGAGTCACAAGTTGATCATGTTCTAAAAGAAATGCACAAAGGGGGTCTGTGGAGAGCATTATTCTGCAAAAATAACTGCACATAAAATCCTCAGGGTAGGTTATTACTAGCCAAAAGTTTTTAATGATTCATTTTCATATGTAAGGAAATGTGAAGCATGCCAAAAGTTTTCAGGAAAAAGTAAATATCAAGGAGCTTTACCACTTAGAGCTATGTAGATTGAAGCCCCTTTTCATCAATGGGGGATTGACTTTAGAGGGGAGATACAAGAAAGATCAAGTGGAGGTCACAGATGGATACTAGTAGCCACTGATTACTTCACCAAATGGGTAGAAGCAATCCCAACCAAAAAAGCAACAAGTAAAGTTGTGATAAATTTCCTAATGGATACTATCATCACAAGGTTTGGTACACCATTGAGATTAATCATAGATAATGGGATGTGTTTCAGATTGGATGAGTTTAAAACCTTTTGTAGTATGCATGGTATTGCTATCTCTTATTTTGCTCCTTAGCAACCCACAAGCTAATGGTCAGAAAGAATCTAGCAACAAAATCCTTCTAAATATCATTAGAAGAATGCTAGGTGGGAACAAAAAAATGTACGATTCAAAATTAAACTTGGTTGTATGGGCTGATACGATCACTGTCAAAAGGGCAATTTGAAAATCCCCATATGAACTAGTATACGGAATACAAGCCAGAATGCCTTTACAAAGCTTATTACCAAGTTATAAATTTATTCTTCAGGAAGACATAGAGGTTCCTAAACCAATGGAAGAGAGAATGGAAAAATTAGCAGAGCTTGATGAAATGAGAAGAATAGCTCAAAACCAGAACATGAAATTGCAAGCACAAATGAAGTATTTGTTTGATAAAAAGGCAAAGGATAGAAAATTTGAAAAGGATGATCTCGTATTGATTTGAAATGATAGATGCCAGGAGAAGGGAAAGCATGGAAAATTTGAGGCCTTGTGGTTAGGACCTTTTATTATTATTGGCAAGCAAGGAGAGGACTCATATTATTTGCAAAATATGAGTGGTGAAGAATAGGAGTTGCCTATACATGGGCAATTTTTAAAGAATTTTTTCTCTTAAAAAATACAGAGGATCAAGGATTGCTAGTGCATGGACAATTCTTGAAGCAAACTTCTCATAAACTTTCCATGAATCATACTATAGGAAGTAAATGATACATGAAATTGCTAGTACATGGACAATCCTGGATATCCTTATTTGATCTTTTCTCCATGTACACTAGTTTAGGATCATATTCATCTCCACTTGTTTTCATCCATAATGTTTGGTCTACTCACCCAGAGATTTGGATCCTTGCAATGATCTCACAATCATTCATCCCCAAGAGGAGCCACGGTTAGAAATGAAAATTTCCACAAAAATTCCTAAGATTTTCCTATTATTTTCCATAGAAATCCATCAAAACCATAAGATATTTTATTTATTCATGCCTTACATTTTCACTATCTTTCCCATAAAAGTCATTAACCACCTTTTATACTTTACCCCGATTTATTTTCCTTATATTTCATTACCTTCTCATGAAAAAATTAGCTTTACCACCATTCAAAAGGGCCAAAAATGACTTATACCCTTACCACCCCCTTTATTTTCATTCTATAGGTCTTTACCGCTTTACCGCGACCTCCCACAAAGGGGCTCGTGGTATAGCCGTGGTGGTTATAAAAGGTCACCATAGTACCGTTGATGGTCAGGTCTGAGACCATGGTGACTATGGTAAACGGTCAAAAAAGGGTTAGTAAGCGACAAGACAGATGAAGGCAAGCAGTTTGAAGGCTCACCGCTATACTGCGTGCGGTCAAACCACAGACCGTGGTGGCCATGGTAAATAGGTAGTGGTTATCAAAACATTCAATGATGGTGGGGAAATAGTAAGGGTAGAAGCCACCGTGGTATCGTAGGGGGTCATCTTGTAGACCACGGTGGATGGCGAAGTGGTTGGCAAAGATGGCTAGTGGCTACACTATGATACCACAAACAAGCAACACATAGACCATGGTAAAGTGGTAAGAGGAGATGCACAATGAGCAATGCTCAAACACCGCTATACTGCGGGTGGGAAAGTCAAAGACTTTAGTAGTGCGGTATACATGAAGATAACCATCGCAGTGATAGACGATGAGAGTGGAGGCCGTTGAAAACTCAAAATATCGCTATACCACGAGGTACGAATAGTGTGACCACAGTAGAGTGATAGGGATAAAGAAAGCCATAGAGAACAAAGTAAATAGAGGCGATGGAAATATAAAAGCTATAAAGTGAAAAATAAAAGGCAAAACTATTGTAAAAAATATTGAATTTGTCGAGAGGCAATATAATTAAATATTTTAATATTTGTGATAAAATATAAATGGCCATAATTAGAATATCAAACGGTTGCATAGTAAAATAAAGGGTCACGACCTTTGAAATGTATTGTAGAAATAATTGTAAAAAACTATAAAAAAGGGTGGAAAAAAAAAGATATAGGAGTAGATAGTAGGAAATACAATATTTTTCGGAATGATGACATTCAGTAAGACTATGTTGCATGTATAAATTTAAAAGGATCAATGAAAGAAATCTGATTTCGTGGAACATTTTTGGTATCAATTATTTGTTAAATTAATTGAAAATATTATCAAATTGTCTCCAAGATTGATGTTTCTTTTTTATTTAATTTGACATATCAAGTATATTCTCACTTTATCAATACACATTTGTTGTATTTGTGTGGTGTGATTGGTTGGTTCTTTCAAGTAAAGACTAAATCCTTCAAGTCATTCATAGTAATTTAGAAACATCATTTGGATCACTAAGAAGAGTTTGGTAATTACAATTCCTGCATGTTTATACAAGTTATAAACTAATATTCATATGCCAAATAATTAGAATCTCTGCCAGATAGAAGTCATTCATCTAGAGCTTTCATTTGACTCCATTTTACCCAACAAGGCACTGGTCTCCCTTATTTTCATTACATTAGTTTTATTCTTTCCATTTGACATCTCTTAATTGAACATATTAATTCATACCTTGATATTACATATACAAATTAAGATCACATCTTTCCACTACCAAATTTCCATTTGTGAATAGTTAGATCAAGTAGGAAACATAATTCAAAATTTGTGTCATTCATATAGGTGCACCCACCTAGGTTTAGTAGAGCCTTAAGAGTAGAGGGTTGAACCATATTGGTTGTCCTTGTTAGCTGGACATTAACATAATGAGAGTGTGGAAATCTCTCATGGTTCATTCAAACCAGCATTTTTGAGACCCAACAACGCCCACGTCGTGTCCTCGCTGAGGTTGGATAAACCACTAATTATTTATCCTTTGTATCCCTATCATCAATAAAATGATGATGCCCACTCGGGGTCTTCACTGAAGCTAGGAAAACCACTACCACCTCCTCATCTAGGTTAGCTAATTCATTCAAAAGCATGAGGTAACAACCATAACCCGAATCTATTTTTGTTTCACTATTAGAAGGGTTGTCTTAAATGTAAAGAGGGGAATTTTTCCTTTCAAATGTGCCTCAAGCATACCTTATATTTTTTCATTGTTCCTCTCATGAACTATGCAATTTCCTTTTTGTTTGCCTCCATTGTCCCTCCAATAACTCGACTCCTTAAATGGTAATTTATATAAACGAAAAATTTGTGTCGATTTTATGCTACGAGCCTCTTTCTCATCCTCTTGCTTTAGATTTGAAGCAACAAAGGGTGCATTCAATTCACCCTCCAGAATATTGTTATGTGATTCATGCAAATTGAGCCTTGGAGACCTTCATGCTAAGGAGTCATTGATTTTCTCATTTTACTAGGACAAGACCTCACAAATGCAGAACAATCCTCTTATAAACTTAATGATTTGAACTCTTGATTGCAATGGTTAGAAAAAATTCAATTAACCCATATTTATTGAGAATTATAATTAGGTTGGTCACCAATGGTTAGTTAAATTTGTATGAGCAAGTAGATGATCACTTACTAACATGTGCATTGTAGCCTGTACTTATCCAAGTGCATGAAAATCTATGTAACAACCTCAATGATTATAAGAGAGTAATAATTCACACACACTACGAACAAGTTGATTAGCATCCATTTGTCTAGTGCCACTTCCTTTTTCTTTGGTTTTTTTTTGGTTGAAAACTAACCATTGATTTTTTGATGAGATGGTGAATCGAATGGCCTAGAATGAGCCAATCAAGTTTCAATTCTCAAGACCAATGCTTGATAGCCCTTCAACCAATGAGAACATGCTGACTATAAGCCATTCCATTTGCTTGAGGGCCCTACCCTTCCTCTCCTTATCGGTAGTAGAGTCCATGTGTCACAATCGCGTAGACTGTGCAACACATCAAAACACAATATTTAAAATATTGTGCAACATGTGCATAATGGCCTAGGTTTGAATTTTGAAATACATCACAACTGTTGATTCCTTGATAGAACTAACATCAGACAAGATAGTGGATATTGGGTCCCACACTCTGTAAGAGGACATGTGGCGTAAGTGCGGGTACCATGCAACTCTTTTGAAATGAATATTTTAGTCTTTGTGCGGTGTGCATGGATAGTTAGGATTTAATCTTCAAATCCTATGAACAAGATTTTTGCACATGAAAAATAATTTTAGTCATAAAAGTGGGTCGTGACTAGGCCAACGGGATTACAACCTTCAGGGTAATTAAAGACTTATGACTTCAGTCTTTGAATTATGAAATATTTTTCCTAAATTTAGAAAATTGAATCGGTAAAAATGTGGGGTGAACGATAAGCCTAGGCAAAGGGGTTAGTAAAAATAATGGCTTAGATGAATTAAGTTTTAACTGAGAAAACCAACAACCAGGTACAATGAGTCAACGAGAAAATAGAATGACCAAGGGTTATAACATAGGAAAAAATTAAAACAAGTTTTATACACCAAAACGCTAAACCCAACCCCTAGATGCAAAGGCCCACAAATGCCTAGAACCAATAGAAATTTCTCTTAATTTACAAAGCTCTACCAGGGGCCATGTCTCATTATTTACTTTTAGCTATCTAAGCATTTAATATTTGCATTGAGAGTTTAATGCGTGTTTCCTAGGTTTTTATGACTTTAGTTATCTCATGTGATAGAATTAAGACACTTGTCATGATCTTATCTAATCCTATCTAACTCCTTGCCTATATAAGAAAGGCTTCATATGTACATTTTATCAATTAATCCAAAGCTTAGTTGAGTGTCATGTAAGTCCAATATATCATTGAAATCTTGAGTATTGTTTATTGGCCACGTCTTGCATCCATTGTTGCAAATTCATGTTCTTTCTTTTCCCTCTTGTGGAAGGTTTTTGTTGGTTTTTGCGGATGATCTCAAAGGATTGATTCCTTAAGTGACTCAAACATGTTCTATGAGCTATATACCATCTCCTACAATAACAAGTAGTATCAAAGCTATGATTTTTACTAAATGTTCTTTACATCAGAACTTTCAAACAAATGTGAATTTGGGTCTTATTATTTATATATTTTGAGGTATGTAGTATATAAGATCTCAGAAAAAATCAAGCTTTGAAGGTAATTTTTCTAACATTTATTGAGATATTATTGTTTTTAATTTATTTTCTTTATAAGCCAAAATTGCTATAATTTTTTCAACACTTTTACTTTTTTGAAAGATATCAAAAATTAAGTAGGTCATGTTCTTAGGTATGTGTAGGATCACGATGGGCCAAAAATTGGCGATATCTAAGTGATATGATGGCTCATGTGGCTGACGACCTTTTTTCAACCCAAAATTAATGAAACAAAAATGGTTTTTAAAGGATATTCTCAACTTCCCGCCAATATAAATTATGCTTTACACTAAGTTTAATAAATAATTAATTATTCATTTTCTATTTGAATTATGACTAACATCTTGATTGATAGGATGATTGAAAAACATCTATAGATTTCAAATGGTATCACAATTTTTTAATCTAAAACATGTGTCACATTATATGTTTTGTATACTATAGGATTAGAAAAAAAAATGAATTTCATGAAGTTTTGACCAAGTTAAGGTCGTTAGACATATGATTTTTATTTTTTTTGAAAATTTGTAGGAAAAAAATTATTAAAAAAATATGTATTACATTCGGACATGAGTCCTCTACTTATATCTAAGATCTTATAAAAAAATATTATCATTTTTTTGTGGTTAGGGTGCTCAGACAGACACCTACTTCTTATTTTTTCCCTAAAATTTAAGTACTACTGCATTGAAATTTCAAATTTTCACTCAATAGATTTAAAAAAAAAAAAAACCTAGTAGTTTAGAAACTACATTCAATTTGCTACAAATTCTATTTTTACATATTTTTGAAATAATATAGATAACTTAATCAAATTTTTATATCAAGTTTCCTAAGTCTGATTTTCTGAATTTTCATTGCCACTTAAGGGCCTGTTTTTTGCATGATGATCCAGCACACACCCTCTTTGTAATTAACTATTAAAAATAGAAAAAATCTTTAATTTAGTGGTTAGAGTTTATTAAAAATAATTATTATTTTTCTCTATAGAATGTGATTTTTGGAATTTAAAAAAAAATATGGAAACTTTATAAAAAATTAGGTAGGGTTAATTCTTTGTAATTTACTATTAGATATAAAATAAGAACCTTAATTTAGTGATCAAGTTTTAGTCAAAACATAATTTTCAAAACCTTTCTTAGCATATGTTCTAAATTTGTATGGTTACAACTCGCACTAGATACTATCCTCCCTTAATTAATAAATAGGAATCTATAGTTCAAAATAAAAATAAACTTGAATCCATGTCATCTTTATGAAATGAGTGATCTTTATGAATGAGGAAACTAATGATCATCTTTATTTTCCACCTTAAAAAACTGAGGGAATAATTCCATTATATAATGAAAATGTGATACATTTCATTAAGAATAACTTATTCAACGCATTTAAAACATCCTAAAATGAAAGATTACATAGGTTTGGACAAGTAATACTATCAAAATTAAGGGGTTCAAAAATCCATCAAGCTAGGTACAACCTTAATACAAAAAATCAAGGAATTAGTTAATTTTATCAAGGTTCAAAATTAAACCTACCCAAAATAGATATACATAAGTTTGATGGTAGAAATGTAACTTCAAGGAAAACTCATGGAACAATATTTTAAAATTCATAATATATAGGATGGTGCAATGGTTTACATAGCCTCACTATATTTAGAAGTTGAACCTTATCAATGCCACCAATGGATAATCGGTGAAAGAAAAGGAATTTAATTAGTTGGAGAGAATTTACCAAGGAATTAGTAGTCCACTATGAGAAACCATTCAAGGGGAGATATTTTACCCAACCTAGAAATTTAAAACAAATAGGGTACAACTCTACATCAATAGATGTAATGAACAAATTAAACATGACGTTTATTTATTGGAACCTTGTACAATTAGAAAATAAATGTAATAAGAACTACATATTGAGCATATAAAACTCATTGTAAATAGATCAACATAGGGCCAAATAGTGGAATGGAAAGATAAAAATATTACTAATCTTGCTAACACAAATTGGGATAAACTTTTTAGCCCAAACCAAATAACTAATATCTCTCCTCAATAAGAGGTAGATAAAAGATAAAAAGGTCTATATTGGCATTATGATAGAAAACGGTCTATGGGCCATAAATGTGGTAATAAAATTAGAAGAGACTAATGATTACTGAGAATGTGGTTGAAGAAGAGGAAGAAGTATCTATAGTACCAAATATGGAACTAAAGAGTGAAAATTTAGAGAAAGAAAAAAATTCTACTACATCATTGCATGCATTGAATGGAAGAAGAACACCACAAAAACTGAATATTTTTGGTAATATAAAGAAAGAGAAAGCTATTAGTGTTTATTCATATAGGTAGTACACATAATTTTATTGATAGAAGATTAGCTCATGAGCTTAATTTTTTTGTATATTTATTCTATGACTTGCAAGTCATGATAGATAATGGAAAACAACTCCCTTTTGGTGTTAATTTCCATCATATAAAATTTCAATGGGAAATTACCACTAGATTCAAAAAAAATTGTTATTATGATAGGAAGATTTGATGTAATTTTGGGATTAAAATAGCTTAAAAAGATAGGAACAATCCTTCAAATTTTTTAAGAATTATTTATTAATTTTAACTCTAAGGGAAAAAATTGTAAACTTATTGTTGGAAGAATGAAGAAGGTCTCCTCTAGGTTTTTTATGATTGGTGCCAATACTATTTGGTAACAAACTGAGTAAACTATGTGTCTACACTGATCTGGTATCTTGATCCATAAACCCTCTCAGGAAAAGGAAATTATATGAGTTTTTGATATGTTTCTCAGGAGTGTCAATTATAGTTATAAAAAATATTTCAATAATTTCAGATGATCCATCTAAGACATCTAGATGATAGAAGTTAAAAATTCTTTTGGATGATAGGGTTAACAATTGAATATCTTATGAATGTTTAATATATTCCTTATTAGGTCTAGGATGACCTAATTTGTGTTTGATATGTTTTGTGTTGTGCGTTAAATTTTTTTCAATTGGGTCGGCAATTCATGTATATCCACATCAAATTGGGCCAACCTAATTGATGTATGATGGTGTAGATGTATATATTTATGTGTGTGGAACATAAAGAAATATAGATTACCTAGTACAGAAGAAAAAGGATAATAGCATTTGAATAACAATCTATATGATAAAGAGATACAGTGCAAAGTTTTTTGTACCTACTACCAAAGCAAGATTTTTTATTACTATGAACTTGACTAGAACTAATTTCAACACTTTCAAGGTGTATTTCATCAGTTCACATTTTGGTTGTGAGCCACACTCTTTGTATCTTAGTGTTAAGACATTATGTATCTATTTTGTGATATGAGCCTTTTCAAGGATAGTGTTTCCTAGTGGTGAGCCTATAGTATCTCATGACTGATTATAATATATTGTGAGCTAATCCTCACTGTGGTTTTTCTCACTTCGGTTTTTCCATGTAAAATTCCTAGTGTCAATGTGTTATGAAATGTTATGTTTACTTTCATGCTTTGGTTAACAATTGCAGCTAGATATGTGTTGGTAATTAGAAGGTTAGAAACTAGTTGTGTTAGTGAAATACTTATTCACCCCCCCCCCCCACTCTCAGTATTCGGTGTATTCAACAATTGGTATCAGAGATTTGTTCCTTTGAATAATTCTTACAGCTTGAGGAAGGTCCTGAAATTTGAATACATGGCTAACAAAATCTATCTTGTTCATCCAAAAGAAAAATTTGTATATGAGGAAATCAATGTTACCCTTGAAGAATTGGACAAAAGTAAAGCTGAGAAGGAAAATCTGAAAGGACGCTTAAAGGAAGCAATTGAATGCATTATAAAGTTAAGAGAGTAGATAAAAAAGTTCAAATAAAGGCATAGAGAATTCAATGATCAGTTGAAAATGGCTAGTGAAGAGATTACTAGACTGAAGGTGCAAGTAGAAGAAAAGAAGAAAATTGAGGAGTGTCAGAAGGTTGAGATTCAGAATAAAATTGATGAATGTAATAAGCTCAAACAAGAAGTGGTAACCCTAATATATGATCTAGAAAATGCAAAATCTCATGAAGAAAATTTCAAAGAACGTTCTACAAATATTGATTAGTTGATTGTGTCTAAGAAAAATCCTAAGGATAAAGGTGGTCTAGGACTTGAAGAAGGATAAAGCTCAAAGGAAAAACTTATTTCTAGAAAAGTGGACAATCAAAACAAGTTTCAAGGAAATACTCAGCAAATTAAGAACCAAAGGAGCAATACTAGAAGGATTCCAATCTACCACCCTAATGCTTAAAGGTACCCATATTTTAATGGATTTTTTTTCTCATGCAATAAATTTGGTCATAGAGAAATAGAGTGTAGAAGTGGAATGAAACAAAATAGAATGAGTTGGAATGTTGTATTCTTTACTAGACAATGTTAAGTTTTCAATATGTTTGGACATAGAGCTACCAAGTGTAGAAATTAGATAATGCTAAACAGGTTTAATACTAGTAGAAGAATTGAACCACTGGGATACGAATGGATTGAACCAATGGGATATGAAATTGATGAAATAATGGTGGAGAGGTACATTGAGATTATTTTGAATATTCCAAAGAATTCCTCTCTACTTAGGCATGGTACATATGAGGAGAAATCTACTGAAGTTCACTTAGAGGATAGTACACCTAAAATAATAAAGAAGGTAGAGGCTTTCTTCCAAGGTCAAAATTTTTTAGGGATGAAATAGAATATTTGAAGGAGGCTCTAGATGAAATAAAAGACAAATTTTCTAAACAACCCTCCAGACCTAGAAAATCAAGAATACTATATTTGAGTGATACAATATCACCTATCTCCATCTCTAAGCCCTCCAGTGCAACTAATATTGTGAAAGAAAAGAAGAAAGGAACAAGTTTCCCTACATCTATTGATGTTGTTGCCCCTACTGGTCCCAGTACTTGGGCATCTAAGAGGAAGGGCATACCCCCTATTGCACCATCTACTACTTCAAGAAGAAAAAGAGTGAAACAAAAAGTTGACAAGAAAATAACTATGAGTGATTCTATTTAAGAATAAATTGATCTTGGCCTAGAAGAAGAGCATCAATTGAGAAGAAATAAAAGGATTAGTACTAGTACCTCCATAGAAGAAGCTAAAGCCAAAGTTGATATCTCTACAGATGAGGATATATGGGAAGAGGAGGATACTTACCAAATCCATGTACATACAAAGAAGAATGAAGAAGGATCATTTGATCCTACAGAGGACATGCCTAGGTAAAAGCACAAAGCTATGTCACACTATATAAAGGAAACAACCACTATTCCATCTTTTAAAACTAAATCATTAAAAAGTGACATATATGTTTTGAGTTTTGAAATGATGTAAACTAGTAGAATATATATATATTTAGTATATTTTATGTTTTTATTTTATTTTTAAATTAAAAAAATATTTTAAACTAGTTTTTAATAAATTAACACTATAATTTAGTTGTTGATAAAATGCTAAAAAATGAAGTTGCATGAGATGTCAAAAATTTTATAGTAATTTTTTTTTGAGTATTTATAACTTGAAACTTTAGTGCATGGATATATGCTTTTCTAATTTTGATAAATACATATTTTTAAATAAGTATTAAAATGTGTCTGAATCAAAAAATAATTGTTTCCACTCGACGTCAAATTTTATATTAAATATTTATCTAAAAAGGAAAAAAATATACCATCTTGAAATAGATTCATTTATCTGGTGCATCATATTTTTTTCAAAATTTTAAATAATTTTAGTATTTTTCTTTGGTATAGTATTTAAACCAATATTTTGTTCTGATAACATACTTTTAGTAAAAATAAAAAATTGAATATAAATAATAATTAAACTATTGAAATAAATATATTTTTGAAAATTACACTTATGGATCTACAAAAGAGTATTTCTATTTATTTTTTTAAAATGTTGTTTAGATTACTATGAGTTATTGAAACTTCTAGTTTTTCAAATAATTTTATTGTTTTGGTAAATTGGACTCAAATTAGTGCTCCATATATTTTATACCAACAATTCTAGTCAAGAAAGTTGTGGAAGTATCTGACTTAGCTGGAATGAATCTTACTAGATCATATGTTTGACCAAAATTGATTTTTAGTTAGAAATACTTAAACCTAGTTGTGATAATAAGTTGGCTGAAAGTGTGACACAACTTTGTGCTTTTACTCGCTTGGATCTCCTTTGGTCAGTGATCAACCACCCTTAAATCTAGGAGCCTTAGTAAACAATATGATTAACAATGACCCTATGCAAACTATGGAGTTATATGATAAGTCTAATGATGAAGGGAATGAAACCATCACAAGTGCATTTATTCAATACATAGTTATTTTTAATATAAATATGGACACCATACAGTCCAAAGTTATTAAAAATGTGTGGAAAGAATTAGTACTTAGAAGGAAATAGGCTTTAAATGTTGAAGAAAAGATGAGAAGTGAAGCCTTAAAATCCATTAGTTTCAGTTTTTTAGAAATAGAAGTTGGAAATCTACTAAAAGAATGTTCTACAAGTTTAGAGTCAAGTAGAGGGTTAATATGCTAATGACTAAAGAAGATGACTATATGAAAAAATTAAGGCAAGAAACTCAAGATGTAATTAGGTAATTAGGTAATTAGAAAGGAGATATGCGGCAAGAACCAATTATTCATCCCAAACTGCTCAAGCACATGAACATGCTACTATTGAAGAAGTGATGGACAATCCAACATTAAAAAAGTTTGGTGAGACACTTGTTGTTTCAAAGAACCCTGCCCCTCCAACTAACATAGAATAAAATACCAAAAAAAGGTTAGATGAAACATATAAAGATCATTCCAATGATAAAAGGACATCAAGAATCTACTGGAAATATGGAAGAGAAAGAAAAATATTAAGGTGAAGGGAGTAAGGAAAAAAATAAGAATAATGATAAGGATGATGAGGAGAAATTTATAAAGGCTCTAAATTGTCAAAGACATCTTAAGAATCATCTTGAAGTAACCTTAAAGGTATTATTTCAAGACAAACTAGACTTCAACCTGTGCTTCCACCTTTGCTAGTTAATATTAAATCTCATCTAGTTTATGTGGACTTAATCAAGATTATACCAGGTGAAAGAATAAAACTAAGTGGCACTTTTCTCAACTCTATGAAATAGGAAGCTATGGAGTCATATCAAAGGGGAAATGAATTGATAAAAAAATATATTAAAAATTTATAGGAGACAATCCCCAATGTTACAAAAAATCACTCTTTAGCTCTTATTGAAAATTCAAATCTTATAGTTGATTTAGTCAAAGAGTACACATCTAATATCAAGGTACAAAATGCAAAAGAAGTGGAGTTGAGTTTGCTAGAGAAAAGACTATTGTTTTTGCAATAAAAGTGTACAACTACATGTTATAAGGCTTTGGAAACTTTGAAAGAAGTAAGAGATTGTGATGATGAATCCCAACTACTATTTGTTTACTACATGAAGTGGCCAGAAGCCACTTTTGGTATCAAGGACTTAATGGACTTAATTGAGTCTAAAATTGCAGATGCTTTCAGAGATTATAAGATTGTAAATGATAGAAACTATGTTATATGGGTTTCTATTGTAGATCTCCAAAGAATTTTTTTCATCCTGTAGAGGTAGAAGGAAGATGCAATGAGATATTATGCCCAACTTGGAGACCTGGTTATATCCAAACATGGAAATATAAAATCTTGAGAAGATGAACATTATTCCATTCACCTCGGAAGAAGGAGAAGAATGTCTAGCATAATTATAATCTTTGAAAAAATCTCTTTCTAGGGAAAAGGGAGTTTGGGATGATGGTAAACCTACTTGGGAAGTAATTATCAAGGAATTACAAGGTGCCCCCAACTCTTGATTGAATTTTTTTTTTTACTTTTCCCCCTTCTTTGTCCTTGATGTCAAAGGGGGAGAAGAGGAGAAGACTAGGTTATGTTTTTTTTTGTTAGGGGGAGTTAAGCAGACTTTTTTTTTTTTTGAAGCAAGCTTTATTTTTTGGCACATCTTGCCATCAAAGAAAAATTAGGATATTATTGGAAGAATGAAGAAGGTGTCCTTCGGATTTTTTTCATTGATTCCAACACTATTTGGTAACTAACTAAGTAAACTATGTGTCTACACTAATTTGGTATCTTGATCTATAAATCCTCTCAAAAAAGGAAATTCAATGAGTTTTTGATATTTTGCTAAGGAGTGTCAGTTACAATTATAAACAAGCTTTCAACAATTTTGGATGATCTGGCTAAGAAATCTAGATGATAGAAGTTTTGCATTCTTTTGGCTGATAGGGTTAACAATTGACTATCTTATGAATGTTTAAGATATTCCTTATTAGGTCCAAGCTGACCTAATTTGTGTTATAAAAAGTTTTTGAATTGGGTGGACAAGCTATGTATATCCACATCAAATTGGTCTGACCTAATTGATGTATGAAGGTGTAGTTGTATATATGTATGTGTGTGGAACATAAAGAAATATAGATGAATTAGCAAAGAAAAAGAAGGATAATAGCATCTGAATATCAATCTATATGGTAAAGAGCTTTAGTGTGAAGTTTATGTACATGCTACTAGAGTAGAATTTTTTATCATTTTGAACTTAATCGGAACTGATTTCAGCACTTTGAAGGTGTATTTCTTCAGTTCTCATTCTAGTTGTGAGCCACACTCTTTGTATCTTAGCAGTAATGCATTTTGTATCTACTTTGGGTTGTGAGCCTTTCCAAGGATAGTGTATCCTATTAGTGAGCATGTTATATCGTATGACTATCTATAATATATTGTGAGCTAATCTTCACTATGGTTGTTTTCACTTTGGATTTTCCATGTAAAAATCTTGGTGTCAATGTGATGAAATGTTATGTTTACTTTCATTCTTTGGTTAACAATTGAAACTATATATATGTTAGTAATTGGATGGTTATAAATTAGTTGTGTTAGTAGAATACCGACTCACCCCCATCTTAGTATTCGGTGTATTCAATGCGTATAGGAGTAACATCACCACCAACTTAGATTATTATGTCCCATAGGATGAAAAAAATAATTAAGAAAGGTTCATATGGTCTAGTGGCACAACTAAATTATTGGGAAAATGTGTCTCAATGTTACAATTATATAAGGTATTTTTGATACATAAGGTACTATTGGTAATTAATTAAAATAGTTTCAGATGCTAATGAACAATTATTTCTTGAGGAAGAAATTGTATTCCTTGAGTATTGAAGAGGGTGGATGAACAAAAAACCACTTGGAAGCATTCAATATGTTGTTGGCTCATTTGGCATCAGTTGGTGTCAAAATGGATGAGGAGGAGAAATGTTAGATCTTGCTTTGTTCTTTTTCTGATTCATGGGATTCTCTTGTTATGGCTATTGGGAGTAATTTTGTTATATTGAAGACTTAATATGTGGTGGGTTCTTTGCTTTCTAAAGAGATGATGAGGAAGGTATCCATCAACATTGAGGAGGCCGTAAATGTTTGTGGAAGACCTAAGGAAAAATTAAAGAATAAAGAGAAGTATGATAATTCAAAGTCCAAGGGGAGATCCAAATATCTTGGAAAGTCCAATGTTATTTTCTGGAACTGCGGTGAGCCTGGACATGTTCGTAAGGATTGTAAAAAAAGAACAAAAAAAAGAAGAAAATTGAGTTTTATTCTGATTCTGAGAAGGAAGATGGTGATGCATTCAGTCCATCTTTGGAAACTTTTTTGGGTAATGAAGCATGGTTAATTGACTCATGTGCATCTTTCCATATGACCTTTAATATAGATTGGATTTTTGAATATGCAAAATTTGATGGAGGTAAGGTGTACTTGGGTGATGATTCTTATTAAGTAGTTTTGGTTGTGGTAAAAATAGAATCAAGTTTCCTAGTGGTAGAATAAAAAGGGTTAATGGCATGTTGCATATCTTTGGATTAGTATGAAATTTTTTATTTGTGAGAAAACTAAAAGATTTAGGTGTATAGGTAGTATTTTTTTATTTAGGATGCAAGATGGTTAAAGGTTCTATGGTGATTACTAGAGGTGTTATATATGGAACATTGTATAAGATTTGATGTATGCACCTTTGAGTGCAATTGTACTAATTTGAAAATAAATTCTATGGACGAGGTGAGGGTTTCATATTTAGGAGATGGTCATGGATTTCAGGTACCCAAGGGTGTTGTTTTCTTTTGAATCAAATTTTCCTATGGATAAAACTATGTTATGAAACCAGAGACTTGGCCATAATGGAGAAAATGGTCTAAGGAACTCAAAAAATAAAAACCTTGTTGAAGGGTTGTCTAATTGTAATCTTGAATTTGATTTTTGTGAGCATTGCATTTATGAAAAACATAACCATGTTCAGTTTTACTTGAGTTCTCATAAATCTTGTGGTCTATTAGATCTTATTCATTTTTATGTGTTTGGTCCTATATATGTTCCTTCAATTGGTAAATCTAAATAAATTATTTCATTTATTGATGATTATAGTAGAAGGACATGGGTATAATTTCTAAAGAGTAGATCTAAAATTTTTAGTCAATTTAAATAATTTAAAGAAATGGTTGAGTTGTAGATTGGAAAGAAAATATTTTTTTTGAGGCCTAATAATGGAGATGAATTTTTCTCTAATAATTTTGATAGATTTTTTAATGATTGTGGTATTCATAGACATAAGAAAACTCTATATTCTCTAGATGAGAATGGATTTGTACAAAGAATGAATAAGACATTGTTGGAGAAAGCTAGGAGTATGATGAGTGGTACTGGTCTAGAACAAAAATTTTAGGTTGAAGTTGTTTCCACTACTTGTTACACGATTAAAAAGTCTTTTACATCATCTCTTATTGATAATACACATAGAGAGGTATGGCCAGTCGCAAAAATTCATTAAGACATCTTATATTTTTTGGTTGAGGCATATACACATGTTGTAAAAGAGAATCAAACAAATTTGGAGAACAAGGTTGTGAAATGTATATTCAACAAATACAATTATAGTGTGAAAGGATACATTCTTTGGGATCCTATTACACATAAGGTAATATAGAGTAGAAGTTTTATTTTCAGAGAAACTAATCCTTCTTCTATTACATTATAGCCAAAACATAGTAAACAGGAAGATGTGATTCAATTTTCTTCTACACCTCATAAAGTTGAATTGAGTCTTGTGGATAAACAAGAAGTTGACGAGAGCTTATCTAGCTCTGAACCTTTAGAAGAGGAGTAAGAACCTCCTACTCATATTGTTCATAGGTCTATAGGTCATAGACAACCACCTAAAAGGTAGTCACTTGATGCTTGGAGATGTATTTTTTCTTTGAATACTAGCATGGATGAACCTAGATCAGTAGAAGAGGTATTAGGTATGAATTATGCAAAATCTTGGAATATTTCTATGGATGAAGAAATGATAATATTGAAAAAGAATTTTATATGGGATTGTGTACCATTGCCTCAAGGAAGAAATCTCTCTAGTCGTAAATGGGTGTTCAAGAAAAAGATTGGTTTAGATGGGGGTATTGAAAAGTACAAAGCAAGGTTGATTGCAAATGGCTACTCTCAAGTTAAGGGTGTTGATTATGGTGAGATATTTTCTCCTTTTGAAAAAATGACATCGATTAGACATTTTATTTCTATTGTTGATGCTTATGATTTAGAGGTTGAGAAAATGAATTGAAAATTATTTTCCTCCATGGTGACTTGGAGGAGAATATTTATATGACATAGTCAGAGAACTATGTTGTGAAAGGTAAAAGTAATTTGGGTTGCAAATTGAATAAATATTTGTATGGCCTAAAACGGACTCCTAAGATGTGGTACCAAAAATTTGATACATATGTGTTGAGTTTGGGATTTGAGAGTTCTAAATTAGATCATTGTTTTTATTATAAAACTGATGGTCATAATTTCCTATTTATTAGTAAAGGAAAATTTATAATTTCAGAACTGGAATCTCAACTTGCTGCTAAATTTGAAATGAAAGACCTTGGCGTAGCTAGACACATTCTTGCGATGAAAATTAAAAGAGATAGAGTCAACAAAAAGCTATGTCTTGATAAAATTATGTAAAATCAATTTTATAGAGGTTTGATATGTAGGAGTGTAGACCATTATGTGTTCCTATTTTGGATGGAACAAAGTTATCTATTTTAGATTTTCCAACATCTCCATTAGAGATGGAATACATGAGTATATTTCCTTACAAGAGTGCAGTTGGATGTTTTATGCATGCTATGGTTTGTATAAGACAAGACATTTCCCAAGAATTGGTTTGAGTTATTTTTTAGATATATGTCTAATCCTAGTAGAGTTCATTGGGATGCAGTTAAAAGAGTCTTCAAATATTTGCATAGTACCCCAAATTATTCCTTGTGTTATCATAGTAATATGACTGAAGATGAGATTTCCCTTGATATTCATGGTTATGTGGATTCAAACTAGGAAGGTGATGCTGATAGTAGATGTCCTTATGTGTTTACTTTATTTTGGTGCAATTAGTTGAATGTGTAAGTGATAGGTTGTGGTTCTTTTCTTCACTATTGAAGTAGAGTATATGATAGCTACTCATGCTTGTAAAGAAATAATTTATCTTAAGAGGTTGTGTTCAAATATTGGAATAAAATAAGTTGTGGTGACAATTTATTGTGACAATCAGAGTGTGATATTCCTAGCTGAGAACCCAAAATTTCATGTGAAGACCAAGCACATTGATGTATAGTATCATTCTGTTAGATATAGTCGAAGATGGTAGGGTGAAGTTGGTTAAGGTAGATATTTTGATTAATTTTGTTGGTTCTTCAACTAAGCTTGTCAGCACAGAGAAGTTTAGATGGTGTTCAAACTCAATAGTCCTTTTGGCCACCGGTAATTAAGAGATGATGTTTAGATCTTGTCATTTCTCTTGCAAGGTGTTTGACAAGTGGGAGATTTTTTTAGAAAAAGTGTCTCAACCTTGAAATTCCATAAGGTATTGTTGATACACTAGTGAGGGGAGTGTAAGGGGGTTTTCTCCCTATGAGGGGTTCGGGGGGATAACCCCCCTAACTATGAGTTTAGGTTTAGTGTGCCTAGGTGGGGGCTCCGAGTAGTGCCTCCAAAAGGAAAATTCTATTTATAATTTGTTATTATAAATCTGGACCATTCATCACTGTCTTAATTCTAATGGATGATATTTTATTAGCTTGACTTGCCCTAGAAGGACACTCTATTTTATGAGGGAATTGTATTATGGCTAGGTATTGTGATGTATTCTAAGTCTAATAGCGGTTTTTTTTCCTTTGGATCTCAAGTTGGTGATAATCCTATGAGAAGCTTACTCTACAAGCATATTGTAATATTTATTATTTTTGAATAATATATTGGGCGGCTTTTTGGAGTGTGGGGTTTTTATGCTGAAAGGGTTTTCCTCATGTAAATCATTGTGTTATGGTATGCATGATATCTATGTTTATTTATGTTTAAGTTTTTGTATCTGAAAAGATCTATAAATTTTTGCATTATTCTAGTCTAAAGATTAGTTTTCTTGTACCTTAGCTTCCTTACATAAATTTTATAGCAGCACAAGATGTGAAAACTCAATATCCATAAGAACTTCAAGATATCATTTAAAAAATTAACAATTTTTTATAGAATCTAAGGGTATACCTCAAATTAAAGACCATGATCATGTCATTGAATTAATAACTAGAATTTTTCCTCCAAAAAAATATATCTTATCGTTATCATTATTAATAAAATTTAAAAATTGAAAAGTAGTCAATGAAATGATGGATTCAAGAATTATTCATCCTAGTAAAATTCCATAATCATCTCTAGTGATTATGGTTACAAGGAAGGATAAATCATGGAGAATGTGTCCTTATTAGAGGGAAATCAATAAGCTCACTCTTAAGGATAATTTTCCTATTTGTACTATTGATAAGTTATTAGATGGGCTAAATGGTACAATTCTATTTACTAAGTTAGATGTACACTCTAGTTTTCATAATATTCATATAAAGGAAGGGGATATACATAAAAATTCCTAGAATATATGTTCTTGTTCTACCTCCACCATCCCATAGAATACTTGAATATAATCATGCAATTAAATTTTTCCTTTGAGATAAAAACAAGTCTTTAAGCCAAAAACTAATAATTTGGTGGTCTCCCGACTAGTGGTGGTTCCTTGGTGCAGGGGCACCAAACTCATTTTGTGAATGTGGTCAATTTTGGTATTTTGATAGGTTAAGTGTGTGGAGTCCTATTTTTTTCATGAATAAGGTCATTTGAGACCATTTGAATGTATTTAGATGTCTTTAGAGTGATTTGGGGTCATTTGAGAAAATATTGCAAACAATGCAAAATGATGTAAAAATTTGTCAAACAAAAGTTGCAAAATTACAAAATTTGTAAAGTAGGAGAAGGAAAATAGTCAAGTAGGTGAGGATTAAGTTTTGAGTTGTTGAGGGTTGTGGTAAAGTGCTTAAATATCATTTTAAACTTCAAACCAAGTTTGTTGTTGATGAATTTGTGAAAGAAACTCAAATAAAGTGACTTGCTTCTTTAAAATTATGTATTTTCCTTTATAATTTTTTTGTTTTAGGTTAAATAACTTCCCTGTATAGGAATATTAAGGCTATAAGTGGCTTTATTTTAGTGGAGAGACATATTAAGACCATTTTTGTTTTTGTGGGATTAAAAACCATTCAATTTTGAGTGTTTGCTGGTTGATTTTTGTAGGTGGGTTAGAAAACTCCATTTTAAGCGTTTTGAAGGTTCAAAATGTATTTTTGACTCATTCCACATGTTTTGTATTATGTGGCTTAGTGGAATGAGTCTATTAGGATGTTATTAGGTGAATTACATTGAGTTTTTGAGTAAGGAAGGTTAGTAGAGTGATTTATTATGATGCCCCAATTGGAAATTTTGTGAGTTTTGGTGAGATTTGATGGTTTCAGTTTTGGAAAAGGTTGTAAACATTGGGGGAAGCATATTATGAAGGCATGTTGGAGGTCTTGGAATGTTGAGTTAAGTTCTGGATGTTGGTTTTTCAATAAACCTTCCTCTAATCAAGCATTTTTGAGGGTTTTATGGTTAGAAGGGTTAGAAGGCTTTTCCTTGACAAAGAGTAGTGGATTTTGAGCTTTTGTAGGTTGGTAATTGAATTTATATAGGTTTTTTGGGTTTTAAGGAAGTTTTGAGAGTTCTTTCTTTGTAAAAGTGACATAATTGAAGGTCTAGGATAGTGTAGATGCACCAAATTGAGGGTTTGGTTCCAAAATAACTGTGTGATCTTTTGTGATATGTTGTATAAGCACATAAAGGGGGTGTGAAAGTGTATTTGAGTAGTGGATTTGAAACTAGATTGGGGATTTGAGGTCAAGAAGCCTCTGTTGGACACTTACAAGAGAAATTAGGTGAAGTTGTAAAGGGTTTGTGCAATAGGTTTTTGAGAGTTGCAAAGCTAGTTCAAGGATTTTGAATTGTGATTAGAAACAAGTTTCCTCCCTACTTTGCATCAATTGGTATCAAATAATAGGAAGTAGATATTTTGAAGGAGAAGTTGAAGGGTTTTAGTGAAAGATTGAAAGGTGAAGAGTCAAAATGCCTCCAAAGGGTAATAACATGGTTAGAAAGATGAAAGAGATGGAAGAGAAGACTAAGAGGGAGATTAGAAAGTTGAAGGAGCTGCAAAAAAAGTTGGTTGAAAGATTGGAAAGTGTAGAAATAGGTCAGAAGAGAGGAATGGTTGTAGGTGATGAAAGTGACACTAAAGATGAAGAAGATGAAGAGTATGAAGATGTGGAAGAAGAGTTGGATCCTGAAGAGAAAAATATGGAAAGGCTACTAAAGTTATTTAAATGAGGTAAACATAAGGTAAGAATTTATTTTCCCATGTATGAAGGTAATCTTAATGAGGAATAATTGTTAGATTGGATGTATCTTCTGATAACTACTTTGAATGCAAGGATGTACATGATGAAGAAAAGGTGAATATTGCAAAAAAAAAATTGAAGGGGCATGCACTTGTTTGGTGGGATTATGAACAAGCTAAAAGGAGAAGAAAAGGTAAGCCTAAAATAATTTCTTGGGATAGAATGGTAGCTAAATTGAAAGGTAATTTTTTTCCAAGTGATTATGAAATTAAAATATTTAAATATCTTCAAGATTTGAAATAGAGGGAAATGGATGTTGAGACACATACTAATGAGTCTAATAAGTTAATCATAAGGGAAAGTCACATGGTTGATGATGTACAAAAGGTATCTAAGTATCTTAGTGGAATAAGGTTTAACATCTAGGATGAATTGAGTTTGCACAATCCAAGGACAATTGAAGAATGCTACCCAATGGTCATAAGGGTAGAAGAAGAAATGAAAAGAAGGAAATAAAAGACAAATAGAGGTAGAGGAAACAAATCAAGAGGAAGGGAATCATATTCTACTTCAAGACAATCCAATGAAATCCAAGGAGATGCACATAAATAAAAAAGACAAATTAGTGATCAACGTGGTTGATTCAAAGGCTCTAGAGGCAGATTTGATGGAGGTAGAAATGCAAATACATTTTCTAGAAGGTGGTACAATTGTAATGAGTTTGGACATCCAACATAAAATTTTCCTAAAAGACAAGGTTCTACATCAAGTGGAGTTGAAAGGAGAAGTGAAAGGAGGGCTCAAATAGTGCAAGAAGATGAATGTGAGATTGCAAGTTCTTCTAGTCTTCATGTTGCTCTAGAATTTGGTGACGCACTTATGGTGAGAAGACAACTCTTGAAGACATCCAAGGAGAAGGATTTGACTCAAAGAATAGAACTATTTAGGACAACATGCAAATGAAAAGGCAAGGTATGTAGGGTAATAGTAGATTCAAGATGCACTAATAATATGGTGTCAAGTGAAATGGTGGATAAACTAAAATTGAAAAAAGTGCCCCATGAAGCACCTTACAAAGTATCTTGGGTGAGTGATAATCAGTCTATTTTTTGTAAATGAACAAGCTTTAGTTGAGCTCCAAATTTGTTGATATAGAGACAAGGTTCTTTGTGATGATTTTCCTATGAGTTGTCATTTGTTACTTGGAAGGCCCTAGGAGTTTGATAGGTCTGCAATTTATGATGGTAGACAAAACACTTACACTATTAAGAAAGATGGGAATAAATAAACATTGACTCCATTGGTTGAGTAAGTTAAGGATCAGTCTAAGGAAACAAGGGTGATAATGTTTGGTAAGCAAGAGTTTGTGAAGACAAAGGAAGAGAAGTCTAAGGAGTATGAAGCCACTCCAAGGCTCAAAGATACTAAGATAGTAGATAGAAGGAAATAAGAAGAGAATGAGGAGACATTGATCTTGAAAAGTAACTTGATGGGAGAAGAAGATAAAATGGTGACAGAGGCAATTCCAAGGATGGTCAAGAATGCATTAGTTGTAGGAGTACAAAATGAGTTGAAGAAGCATGATAAAATCATAGTAGGGACAATCATATGTCCATTAATAGAAAAAAAGGTTAAAGTGAAGACATGTTTTGAAAAAAAAGAGGTAGGTAAGGCTAATAGGATAGTGGTCTTAAGGGCAGATAGCTCAAGGACAAAGATGAAGAGGAGGAAGTAAGTGATGCAAGGGTGTATGAGTAAGTGCAGTCATGAAGAAATGGAGGAAAGGAGGATAATTCAGAGGACAAAGACAAAGGAAAAATATAAGGTGTACCAAATTGTTTGGAAATAACCATTTGGGACGAACAAGTCTGCAAATAGGGGAAAGCACTAGACAATTAAGGACAGAGTTGGAAATGGTAAGTTTGTAGTTATTAAAGTCAAGTTAGCATCACCATAAGATGTGAGAAAGATCAAAGGAATTTAACCAAGTGAAAGGAGCTTTGGAGGTCCAAAATGTGAAGTGTTCAAGGGTAGAAAATCTACAAATCACATTCCAAGGGACTTGGAAATTTTTCAAGGCCGGTTGTATGGTGCAGGGACACCAAACTCATTTTGTTAATGTGGTCAATTTTGGTCTTTTGATAGGTTAAGTGTGTGAAGTTCTATTTTTTTTCATGAATAAGGTCATTTCAGACCATTTGAATGTATTTATAGGTATTTAGAGTGATTTGGGGTGATTTGAGCAAATATTGCAAAATGATGTAAAAAGTTGTCAAACAAAAGTTGCAAAATTACAAAATTTGTAAAGTTGGAGAATGTCAATGGTCAAGTAGGTGAGGATTCAGTTTTGGATGGTTTAATTTGGTTTGAAAGTTATTAAATATCATTTTAAACTTCAAAGCAAGGTTTCTATTGATGAATTTTTCAAAGAAACTCAAATAAAGTGCCCCCCTTCTCTAAAATTATGTATTTTCCTTTACAATTTATTGTTGCAAGTTAAATAACTTTCTCGTATAAAAATATTGGGGCTATAAGTGGATTATTTTTAGTGGAGAGACATATTAAGACCATTTTTTCTTTTGTAAGATTTAAAACCATTGAATTTTGAGTGTTTGGTGGTTAATTTTCTATAAGCGGGTTAGAAAACTCCATTTTAAGGGTTTTGGAGGTTTAAAATATATTTTTGACTCATTAAACCTATTGTGTACTCTGTGTCTTAGTGGAATGAGTCTATTAGGATGTTATTAGGTGAATTTTTTTGGTTTTGGAGTAGGGAAGGTGAGTAGAGTGATTTATTGTGATGCCCTAGTTGGCAATTTTGTGAGTTTTGGTGAGATTTGATGGTTTCAGTTGGGAAAGGCTGTAAACCTTAGTGGAAATAGATTTTCAAGGAATTTTAAGTTTTTGAATGTCATTTAAGGTATGTTGGAGGTCTGGGAATTTTGATTTAGGTTGTGGGTGTTGGGTTTTCAATAAACATTCCTCTAATTAAGCATTTTTTATGGTTTCATGGTTAGAAGGGTTAGAAGGATTTTACTTGATAAAGAGTAGTGGATTTTGAGTTTTTGTAGGTTGGTAATTGATTGTCTATAGGTTTTTTGGGTTGGAAGGAAGTTTTGAGAGTTCTTTCTTTGTAAAAGTGACCTAATTGAAGGTCTAAGACATCATAGATGAACCAGATTGAGGGTTTGGTTCCAAAAGAACTATGCCATTTTTTGTGATATGTTGTATAAGAACATAAAGGGTGCGTGAAAACATATTTGAGTAGTAGTTTTGAAATTGGATTGTGTAGTTGAGGTCAGTAAACCTCTATTGGACACCTACAAGAGAAACTAGGTGAAGCTATAAAGGGTTGGTGCAATAGGTTTTTGAGAGTTGCAAAGCTAGTTCAAGGAGTTTGAATTGTGCTTAGAAACAAGTTACCTCCCTACTCTACATCATTACTTTAATTTCCCCTCTAAAGGAATAAAATAGCCCAATATTTGGGAGCATCTCATTTACCCCTTTTTGAGATCAAAATTGTGTGAAACAAAATGGAAGTATAAAAAGAGTGTAAATGAAGACACCATGTTATGGATTGTTAATTTTTTGAGGAGTGTAAAACATTACCTAATGAATATCCATCCATCCTCATCCTCACCTTAATCCACCCCACCACCCTCACTGAACCATACCTTTCTCAACCTAAGAAAGTAATTAAAGAGGATCATACAAATGATAATATTGTTACTCATGGTGATAGAAATAATATGTATCCTATTGTGATACATTTGGATAGTGAAGAAGAAGATAAAAGAAAAAAGGAAAAAGAAGACCATAACAAATTAGCTCTTAGGTTTTCCAAAACAATGAATTTAGATGAGGGTAACCATGATGATCCTCTCGAGGAGAGTGATCCACCACATGTTGAATGTGGTACATTTCCCTATACCGTACTTGCTTTAGTTCCTTTAGTGTATTGTTCAACTTTTCTTTATGATTAGTAAGATTAGGATGCATATGATTTTCTTTATATTGGATCACCTATGTAATACCTCTCTTGTGTCTTTGTGTGTTTTTTTGAACATGATGCAATCTCTTGTGATGTTTTGCTTGGTGTTTAATTGTGATTTTTAGTTGTCTTTAGATGATCCTTATCATTATTCCTAGCACAAGGATACAAAAACAAAAATCTACCATGACATTCATCCATTTTTATCTCAATTCATCTTTATGTTGTTAATTTTTTTTGTCTTGTATTTTATTTTGAGAATGATGAGAAGTGTTGAGACATTTATGTCTCTTCCATGCTGACCTAAAATTAATTATGTTGTGATTCCTCAATTATGTTGATAGTTCCATGAGTATTCAGGGAATGATGTCAATTCAGAGGATGATCATTTTATGTATTATCGCTGGTCTATACTGACCCCAAATTCATGGATCCCTTATTTGCTTCGTATGTGCCTTTATTTTAAGGGAAACCCCTTATCATGAGTTAGCTATTTCCATAACATATCATTGGCATGGGATTTTCCAATAAATTCTCATGGCCTTAACATGTTGCATATATTTTTTAATTCTATCTTAAAGGAAATTAATCCTAGTTGGTGATAGAAATTACTCTAACGTAGGGGCATGCATTCCATTATGTGCTTAAATTTTTTCACACATGTTGAGCTTTGTGATTCATTTTGGCATATTGATCAGTTCTAAAGTTTCTTATCAAAATTATTGTGACTATAATTCTTGGTATGGTTGACATCACAATGTACCTAGTGAATATCAGACTTCACTAACCCTTGTGTGTTTCTCATTTTCTATTGTTATAGAAACTGACGTAGTGAATATCAAACTCACTAGATTTTGATACTTTTTTTTATAGGTTACCTTGAAAATATAAAAAAAAATTAGCCTATGATTCATGAATATCTTGGGTATGGATCCTAATAAGATTTATGTGGATCTTGCTAGTCTGTGATTCTCGCACCCCTTTTACATATTTTTTATTATATTTTCATTGTGTTTACATTTTATTTGCATCATGTTTATTTGTTTGCATTATGTTTTGTTTCTATAGTATGTTAGTCTTGTGTTTTCACTATGTATGTTATGCTTTTTTCATGTTTCATTGCACTTTCTATGTGTTCCCTTGTTTTTACATTATTTCTGCATAGGAACTTGAGCCTAGGGGCTAGCACATCTGCTAGATTCTATGTTGTTCTATCTCTTCAATGTTTGGATAATTAAAACCTTATTTGGTTATCCTTACTTTAATGTGAGTGTGAGAATAAGTTCATACTCTCACTAAAATGGGGTCTAAATGTATCATTGTAAATTGTCACCCTTGAAAATTTTACACTAGGTTTGGCTCACCTTCATGTGCCTAGACCCAATTGTGCATTTAATTTTTCTGTTTCATAAAATCTTTAGAAAATTAGAGGTTGATTTTGGATTTAAAAATCAATGTTCATTTACTGATGTTTAAGGCCCCAAAATAGGTCTGGACTATGGTTCCTAACATCACTATCTAGCCTTTTTTGGACATAATTCAAAAATGTCAATATAGACATTTTAACATTTAGAAATATAAATTCATTTATAAACTATCAATAGTTAAATTGTAGGAAATTAAAGAATTGCATATAAATACAATTCCTTTCCATAGTTTGAAAGCCTAGCAATCTTGAGAAGAAATCTTAACATTTTGAAGTGATAAAGTGATCGGTTAAGAGTAGAATTTTCATAATTATAGAATATTATTTCATTCTAGAATCATGTTAGCAATGCATCATATTTTCATGTGAGTTTGTTTTTGTTTCATGTTTATTTATTTTTTGAGTACTAACACTTGTAGGACTTCAAATAAAGCATCCAAATTCTCCTTGAAGGTGATTAGTACAATGACTTTATTCCATTAAGAAATGTAGATCTGACTCATAAGTTGCATCAATTATCAATTTGTCACTTGTTTATCATTTATCCTCTACCTGCCCAAGGGAAAACTCTCTTTTACATCATCATATCTATTGTAGAGGTAGAAATTCCAAAATGGATTTGACTTAGGTAAGCCCCTTGAAGGCACCTTCAAATTTTGAAAAATTTGAAGTGCTTATGTCCTTTCACTATGTCGATAGAGGTTTGGTGGACATATTACTAAATCTACCTTAGAGCCCAACTTCATTGATTCAAATTTTGCAACTTAGAGATCATCCTATAAATCTGTATGTTAGAATTTTTTTTGGTACATATGGTAGTGTTGATGCAAGATTTTCTAGGTAGCAACAGTCTTATGGGAAACTTAGCTATTGTGAGATATAATGTGCTAGCTAAGTGACCTCCTAGATTTTATTGTAGCCGACTCTTTGTTTAGTTGGATAGGTAAAGGGTTAGAAGGATAGAGAAATATAAAATATACACTATAGGAGATGCGCCAAAATCATAGATGAAATTACCAGAGCATAGTGCATGATGCAAAGGCCTAAACCACCAAATTTTGTTTACCAAGTAAAATTTCTTAAAATCACTTTAAACGTAACAAATACCCTCTAATTTGCATAGAATAATCTAGCATAACCTTAGCTAACACAAAGGAGTCGAGAAAAAAATGATTTATATTTATCAAGCTATGAAAGATTACAAAAGCTAAAGAACAGGCATTCATAAAAATAAAAGAAGATAGCAACATAGACTAATAATCTTACTAAATTCATGAGAAATAGAAAAGGATAAACTGATTTGGAACAGTCTAGAGTCTTCAAATTTAATAAAATTATTACAAAGGCTTCTTCCCAGTGCTTAGGAGTGTTTTACAACTTAATCAACAACCAATAAAAGAGAAAAGGGCCGCATTAATAGTCCAGTCCACCACTTGAACTATATTTAGAGAACGAAAACCATGAGCAAGGATTGACACCCCAAATCACCTCGAGCCGCCACTACAAACATCAATGGCCTAGGAGCATGCCAAAAAAGCCACTCTAGGGAACAAAAAACCACACACCAGCAAAAATTAATATGCGGCACCATAGAAGAAAACATGGTAGTAGGCGAGTACAAAACGTGAAACAAAAACTCCAAGTTAATCGACACAACACCAACTAGCACATGTCACACAAATGGGGCCCAAAAAAAATCTTCGAGAGGAAGCCACGAGGAGCGTGTCGAGTGAAAGAAAGTGCAAGGTGGGCCCAGTTCAGAAATCACCTAGAGAAAGCCATGCATTGCATAGACAGAGATCAGCCAAAGTTAAGCAAAAAGTAAAAACAAAAAGCCTCGAGAGGGAGCCACATGGAGCATTCTGAGTGAAAGAAAGTGCAAGGCGGGCCTACTTTGGAAAGCACCTAGAGAAAGCCACGCGTCGTGCAGATGGAGATCGGCCAAAGCAAAGTGAAAAGGAAATTTAAAAAGTCTTGAGAGGGAGCCACATGGCACACACCAAAGGTAGTGAGAAATTTAACGGTAAGGCGTAGCCCCAAAGATAAAAAATGCGAAGGTATAGCAGTTTTTTCTGAAACATTTTGGTGACTCACAGGGGCATTTTGCTTGTAGAATGAAGAACCCCAAAAAATATGGTTCAACATCCCAAAATTGCTCACAACCTTGAGAGGGCAACCTATAGACTAGTCCAGACTGTGTTCGATAGTGTAGAGAGAGCTCACATATTTTCATGTGCCAATTTGAGATTGATAATTTCCTTAAAAGGTAATTAGCCAGATACCTTCATCTCTAATTCTAGCTGGAGAAAGAGTTGTGCCAACTGATGCACGATCCCTTCAATCTTCACGATGGTCAGAGATTGATCAAAAGGTTGGAAGATAGAAAGGTCCTGCTTCTTCACCTCAATAATAAAAACAATTTGTTCCATACGCACTACCACTTGATCTACAGTGAAGGGCGAAGGGAGGCCTCATTGAGTTAAGTGGGAAAATTTGGTCCGCATGTCACTAGTCACCAGGTTCAACCTAGCCCTACATTCTACCACCTGCTAGACAACCTCATGCATAGAGATGAGGATGCCTATGTCCATGGTTGTCATCATTCGATCCTCAATTCCCACACTAATCAAAGCTTCATCAAAAGTTGTATACAACTTGCCCAATAAAATCCTAGCCTTCAGAACCTTATTAGAAGTTACCTCTTGTATCTGTTGTATTGTTTCACTTACTATTCCACAAAGGCTAGCCGCTTGCATGATATATTTAATGGTGGGCTATAGAGTAAATCATAAATCCTTAAGTTTATCCTAGTATGATGCATACAACTCCTTGATGATCTCCAATGAGCTCATTTGTGGTACAAGAGGTTGGGTCCTCAAGATACTCAAATCCACTTCCCTGTTGCTCAAATCCGCCTTTAGCTTTGACAAGTTTTTGTCCAAGGTGGACACTTGTTCCTTTAGAGTAGAAACCTCTTTTTCTTTTTCTTCCAGGGCTAATTCGACCCACTTTTCTTTTTGAATCTCCAAATCCAAAGTGGAATTCATTTCATTAACTTCATCATCCATGCTCTGTCAGAGCTCCTTCATACCTTCATTTAGCTGCATGGACTTAGCACAGAGTTTTTCCTCATTTTCTTGGCTCAACTTGACCTCACGTTGAAGGGTTAGGACAATTTTTGTGCTCATAACTTGCAGCTCCTTGATCTGGCTTTGGAAAGAACTCTCCTTCTCTAGGCGATTTATTTCATTTTCTTGGGTTTTAAACTTGTTTACCTAGATATCGACCTTTCCCTTGAGCTCTGATATCTTCTTATCCTTTTTCTTGGCCTGGCGATTGAGCTTGAGGTAATCGGTGGTCACGATTTTTTGAGTCTCCTCCATTAGCTTGACCTTATCCCACAGACGGGCTTGTTGCAATTCTAGCTCAATAGCATTGATAAAGTAATCACTTGGTAGCATTTCCCCTACTGATTTAATCACATTGGGAGTGATCTTTGCAAACATTAATGAATTTTGGCCCTCATTGAACATAGTTTGCAAGAGAGGTTTTTCCTACTTAGTCGTGTCCTTTTGCCTTCTCTTTCTCTTTCGGCTAGCTCGGGTGCTCTTGTTTGCCTCAACTTGCAAAAAATATTCTTGGGTAGGGATATCGAGGCCACTAGCAAAAGGGAACTCTTGAGGGATAGCCAACAGAAAATATGCCATACTTAGTGCATCAAAATTTTTGTTAGGACTTTTAATAATGGTCGAGGAGAGTGGTGGAATGAATTGGCCATTCAAAGAGGATGATAGTGCGGTGTAGGGAAAGGCTGAAGATGCACCAACCAAAGGGTTGGGCCTCGGGGATAAGAATTGTTGGCTCATGAGCCTAGTACTGATAAAAAATTGTGCTCTGAGTAAGGGATGAAATGCAAAGTACGAAAGTGGGAAACTTAGAGGGGGAAGACTTGACTGCCCGAGATATTCAGCAGCAGAGAAAACTGGTGCAGATAAAAAAGAAGGGGCAGATGAAGAAGAGACTAGAGACATGGTAGAGAGAGAAGAGGGAAGATATGTTACCTAAGGCTTGTGAGGAGCTTCAAATGATTTGACTGCTTCCTCCATCGACCGCTCTTCCTCTCCACCAAATTCTTTAGTTCATTGTCATTTTCCTTCCAGAGAATCCTCAAGGTCAACAATAACCTGGCTTCTACTACTGGTAGTCCTTGTCCACTTCCTCGTTGATTTAGAGGAGCTGGATGGATCCGACGCTTGTGCATTTGATGCATCCTCTTGTTGTGTGGGTGATTTATCGACATCTTCCTAATGCATTGGATTGTCCTCGATGGTGGGGGAATTCCGAGTTACTTCTTCTCCAAGCTCTGCTAGATTTTCTTCTCCCCTATATTGTTGCTCTGATATTGAAGGGTTCAAAGACTTTTTTGTATCTGGGTGTGCATTCTCCTAGATATCATCAAATTTTTCATCAAGATCCACCTCTTCGTAAAGCTTGGTGGTTGTCTTAGTCTCTCGCTGGTAAACCCAAAATTTTTGAATCTTTTCAGGATACCGTTCGAGCTTTTGCAATTCGGTGCACAGGGCCTGGTTGATCTTTTGATTTGGATTGGCCTTCCCAACTATGTAGTAGAATTCTAGCCATAGTGGTTGCATGTCCTCAGTAGGAAGATATTCAAGGCCTACATATAACCTTAAATTCCCCTCCTCAACATTTCTTCGGGGGTCCTAGAATGGCCGAGGCTGATGTGGTATTCTTATACCCACCTCAAGAAAATTATTCTTAGGATTGTATTGCTAGGTGTCATTTATCAACACCAACCCAAGATGACCCAATTTTGACATCAAAATCTTTGAAGTTTCAATCTTCGAAGTCCTTTTCTTGATCAGCGACATAGAACCAAACATAACCGGTAGTATTAAATAGGAGGTTAGAAGTTTTCCCCCAGTAGTCATTGTCAATATTACATACCTGCCTCATTGCTTCCAAGGCCAACACTATATCAAAAAGAAAATGGGGGAGCCAGAAGGGCTCCTGGGTGAAACCTCGCATGTGGAGCATGGTGAAATTTGTGCCAAAAAACCAATCACAGGGGGGCACAAGCTTGCCTAACTAGGATTTATATCTTGGTGACACACGCGTGAACATGTTGATCCCGACTGTATCCAAAGCCCGCAAAGTTGGGGCTAGGAATAAATTTGAAATAGCATAGTAATCAAAAGATTTTGACATGATAGGAATCCATGTTGAGACCATCTTCCTTAGGTCTCTTTCATCAAAAATAGCCAGAGACATAAATGTCAAAAAATAATCTGGATTCTGGTGTAATATCAAGTAGGCCAAGAAAGAGGGATACCTGAACCTAGAACCAGCCTGGAAGTCCTGCAACTGCTGCCAAATCCCATCACTAATAACTCTCACAAAATCAAGCAGCAGAGCCACATTGTTCTTTCTCAACATAAAGCGGAGACACATTTGGAGCTTGAAAACCTGCATGTGTGTATCCAAACCACACACCAGTGCTAGCATAGAAGCTGCAGAAGAAGACCCAGCTTTCAGAGAAGCCAAACCAAAAGGAAATTTGGGTGGCACTGAAGTATTTGTCGGCTAAGAAATTTCGGTGTGGTAAAATGATGATGCCATTCTGAGCCCTCCCCATTTCTCATGTATTCTCTTTACTTCAAAAATGTCAACATCTCGAGTCAAAGGAAGTGGGACGCATAGAATATCCTAGATAGCCTTAGGGCTAATGATCACCTTGAAATTGGTGCCACTTATCACTCCAGTGTTTGGGTCAAAGCTTATCATGCATGCTGCCATGATTTTTGGGCAAGGATATACAAGGGGAACCATGTATTGAGGAAGCCCAGAGTTCCATATATGCTTGTGGAAAGGGTCTGTTATTTTCTTCATTTTCTCGCATGCAGCTTCCCTAAGGCTCTTAGGATTGTGGGATAGCTCAGGATCAAAGGCATCATCCCAATCCTTCATAACCAAAACCTGATTTCTATGAGGAATTGCGTTCAGTATTCTTTGGTCCACCTGATTGGTGAAGGGCCAACATGGCTTTGTTGGGATGCTTGGGGTAGCATAAGACTCTTGGTCATTAATTTGTATGCAGGGCATCGTCTTAATTTTCTCGACTATACTCGTTGGGGCTAGGGCCTGTGTTGGATTCTCTACAATCTCAACCATTTTCTTTGTATTTGCAAGAAAATTTTGCAAATGACTTAGCTTCTAAAAAATTCTTTCTCTCGCAAATAACTTAGCTATTTTATCCTTTGATAATCTTGCAATAAATTCACTTTGCATGCTCTACTTGCTTTTTGATCTTCGTGAAAAATGGTCGGGTGAGGTGTACGTGCCAACCATTCATACTTAGTTGCTATATGTGTCACTTGCCTTTCATGCATGCGGAAAGATTACCTTCCTGCCAAATTGGTCTCCATATTAAAGAGATATGATTTCACATGAAGTGGTGCCTGAATTTTCTTGAACAATGGACCAAGAAAACCTTGTAAAAACATTTTCACAAGCTTTTTGCATTTACTAGTTTTTTTTAACATACTTGGGCACATCGTCCAACAACTTATCCTTAAGATTTGCCTTGATTCGGATGGGATGACAACCCCTTATGCTAGCACTTGGCCAATCTCTAATGAATTTGACAACTTGAATAGAGCAAGTTGCAACCGTACTTGCATATTCCCATCACTTCACATGCCACAACATCGAAAATTGAGGCATGGCGACATACTTTGGCTCAGCCGTAATTATGGCCTGTCTCATTAGGTGAGCCCCGACCAGCCTTTAAATAGAACCATTAGGAGCATTTCAAATCATAATATTTCCTAGCATTCCTATCTTAGCAATCTTTTCTTATCTTAGAAATTTCATTTTCTAGGTAGAATAGTACACAACATGGAAATGCCAATAAGGTTAGTCTGCAAGAAGACTCAAGTTGCTTTCTTAGGTAAAATTAGGTGCAAATGCTTAAAGCGCATGACAAGCGTGAAAACCTTGCTATATGTGTAGGTAATTAAGTGGGTTCTTGGTAACGATTGCGTATAGGATGAGGAAAAATATCAAGTCAACACCAGCATCTGCTCCCACTTTATCACCTTGCTGCTAAATATTAGCATCTCCAAGCACAAAGTCTTGAAACTGACGAAAAGACTGTTCCTGTGGCACTACCTCGAAGGGCTGGAGAAAATAGTGTGTGTTGCTCAATTTGATCGTGGGGTCCCTTTGATTCGCAACCTTCATCTACTATAGCTGCTTGGAGGACCCATGCTAACTAGGCCCTTGATCTTTGGTTTTGAGTTGGAGACTCATGAGGAGCATTGCACCAAGGTGTGTGTCGGTTGCTACTTCCTCATGCAGGTGCATTACATAGAACCATTATGAAACCTCTAGTGGTACAAGGACTTCAAAAGAATGGTGTTACCTGATCTTGCACCGACGGCTCCTATAATTGTTGGTCCCTATCAAGCTTGATAATCTGAGAATGAAAATGGTCCCCAATTTTTTTTTCCCCTTTTCCAAGCTCCGCTTCGTAGCGGATATATGTATATCTCAATACAAGGCCCTTGGCCTCTATCTAATATAATGTAAATTTTCCAGCCAAAATATATAATATATGTTTCTCACAAATCTTGGCTCATTTACAATGTTTTATCAATTTTTTGCACCTATTGTTGTTATTTCATAAAGCACTAAGAAGACCCAAAACTTAAAAATAGGGAAAAATAATTACAATATGTACAAATTTACACAACCATTATATAGGAAAAATTAGTTGAATTTCTTAAGATGTATTCGATTAACTGGAATACTTAAGTCATTACCTTCCATGAATTCCAACTCGAAGGAGTTGAACTACTTACACTGGACAATTTTAAAAGACCCTTCCTAGAGATTGTCAAATTTCCGGTGTTGACCGGGCTTTGCTCCGCGCTCATTTAACTTGAGCACCAAGTCCCCACATTGAAACTCTTGATCTAATGCCTTTTTATCAAAGCATTTATTTACCACTTGCTAGCGGATTTTCATCGCCTCAAGGGAATTGTCTCTCTTCTCTTGAACCTCGAGTAGCTCAGAAAAACATACCTCCATTGCTCCATTTTGTTCAATCTATAGAGATTTAAGCAACTACAGGGTAGGAATTTCCATGGCAATAGGCAGCAATACCTCCTTCCTGTACACCATCTCATAAGGATATGTTTTTAGTATTTGCTTGGTCGTGATTCTATCTACCCACAATGTTGTTTAGAGGTTCTTATGCCATTCTCTCTGGTTCTTCGAGCCTATTCTCTTAATTAACCTAATGAGGTTTTTATTTGTAGACTCTACGAGGCCATTCCCCTGGGGATAATAGTTAGAACAATCTCCACTTTTGTTTCTTTTTTCAATGGCACTACTTCTGCCCATCTAGTGAAGTAGTCTATTGCCATCAATATCCACTTGTGTCTAGCTGAGGAGAAAGGGTTAATCATTCCAATGAATTCTATGCTCCATTGATAAAAAGGTTCCTCTACTACTATAGGACTTAATGGCATAGCAAAATTCTTTCTCCTTCTGACATAAAACTGACATTCATTGCAAGATTTAATTAATGAAAATGCATCATTGAAAAATGTTGGCCAAAAGTAACCAACACATATTATTTTTATTGTTGTAGTCCTTATAGAAAAATGTCCTCCAGTTGGGCCACTGTGGTATTGGTCCAATATTTTCTTCACCTGTTCTTCATTTACACACCTTAGTAGGATGCCATTAAAATTTTGTTTCAATAGGACACCCTCCAAGAGAGCATAATTACTATTTTGTAAGTGATAGAAACACCTTTTAAAAGAAGGGAGATCGATCAGATACCTTCCCTTCTACATGAAGTTCATTCTATCTTCTAGCCAATCACCTTGAGAGATTTCTTCGTTTAGTAATACAGTTTCCGGAACTTCAAACTCTATCGTTGGTTCACTGTTTTCAGCGAGGTACTCGCATAGTCTTTTTCCTTTGGCAGTCTTCACAGGCCTGACTTCAATATCATACTCTATGATCTTAGTGATCCAATTAGCTCTTTTCTCCATGATTTATCCCTCCATGATATACTCCCATACACTAGGATGTGGTACACAAACAATCACCTTATTATATGATATCAAGTGTCAGAACTTCTTCAATCCCTTCACAATGGAAAAGGCCTACTTTTCTACAAAATTGTACTTCACCTTATACTCTTTTAAAGTTTGTGAGTAGAAAGAAACAAGAGACTCCCTTTTATCTTCATCATCTCTTTACATATGTACAGTGGCAATACCATTGTCACCACAAAAAATATACATAATTAAATATTTTAATAAGTCTAGGTTGACCAATATAGGGGAAGAAGAAATAGCCTCCTTTATAAGCTCAAAATATTTTTTGGTTTCCACCATCCATTTAAAAGTCTTGTCCTTTTTAAGCATCAAGGTAATAGGCCGAACAGTCCCTGCAAAATCTGCAATGAATTGGCTAATGAAGTTGACCTTACCTAGAAATGATTGCACTCCCTTCTTGTTTACAGGTAACAGATACTCTCGGATCACATCAATTCTTTCAGGATCAATATAAATGCCTTCCTTTGAGATGACATACCCCAATAAATTCCCTTGGGGTACTATGAACACACTTTTCTTTGGGTTTAAAGAAATCCTGAATTCCTGGAACTTCTAGAAGACAATCTCTAAATGATCAAAGTGATCATCGACAAATTTTGAAAATACTTTCAAATCATTTAGATAGATGATTATAATTTTATGGATTAAATCCTTGAAGGAAATATACATGGCTCTCTGAAAGGTGGCTCTAGTATTTGAGAGTCCAAAATGCATATGTTCCCCACTTGGTGGTGAACACTGTTTTGTATTGGTCTTCTTCTTTTACCCGAATTTGATTGTAGCTCGGAAATCCAGCCAACATTGAAAACTTTTTTGAAGTAGCTACAGTCTATAGAATTACCTCCATTGAAGGTAGGGGGTAATGATCCTTTAAGGATTCTCTATTCAAGTCTCGAAAGTCTACACATAGTTGTATGTCTACATTATTTTTCTGGATTGGTGCCAAGTTTGACACCTAAGTGTTGTGTCTGATCTAAAACACTATTCGAGATGCGATCAATTTATTTAGTTCATGTGACATGAGAGATTCTATCTTTGGGTTTGCAAGCCTCTATCTTTGACGAACTGGCTTCACCCCTTCTGGTAGCTCAATTGTATGCTCAATGATCCCAGGATCGTATCCTATAATATCATCATATGACCAGGCTACTACACTTGGATACTCCTCGAAAAAGTGCCTTAGTCTATCCTTATTCTTCTGAGAAACCTCCTTTCTAACCTTGATATTTCTTTCTTCTCTGATATACAAATTTATATAGTCACCCTTATCAGCTACAAGCCTTCTTTTGTCTCTTGTCACATCATCAAAATAAAAAAGGCTCTCTAGAGTGACTAGGCCTCTCAGAAGCTTGTTGGATTTATGCTAGATAATTTGATCACCATAAGCTTTAGTGATCTTTGGTTGTAGTTGATCAACCAATTCTCTAGATGATTAGAGAAATGATGCAATATGGGCATCACTATTGAACACTTGAAAATCTTGATTGTTGTTTGGAACAGTGGACCTTACAATTACTCTCACCGCATGCTTATTTTTCAACAACTCGGAGGTCGGCTCGAACTGAGCTCCAATAGTCATCATTCGGTCGGTTTTGAAGTTCTTCTCTCTTTCTATAGCTTGAATATTAAAGGCCTCAAATTTTTCAATAAGATCCCAGACTCTATGTTGGTAGGATCGCATATAGACATTTTTCATAGCAGAAATTCCTCAAATCTGGTTGACCACTAACTCCAAGTCTCTGAATGCAATTATCTGATTTGTGCCCATTTGTTCTACAAGGATTAAACCATGGACAAGGCCTTCATACTCGGTTTTATTGTTTGAGCACATGAACTGGAAATGGTAAGACCTCAAGGTCTTATCATCAGATGGGGATGTCAAACATATGCCTGCTCCAGCTTCGGCTCTACATCTCGCTCCATCAAAATTAAATTCCATAACCTCGAGGGTGCTTCATCTTCAGACTCCTTAGTAACTCTGGGCATGGATTAGCCTTCCTCATGTATGACATAAGTACCAAGCCCATTTGCATGATAATTCCTGAAAGGGTCTGTATCAATAAATTCCTTCAACAAATTTTCTTCATCCTCCGTCTGGGAGCTGGTAGCCTCTTCTTCTTCAAGAAACTCCACATTGAGCCTCTCTTCTTGAGTAATTGAAGTATGTGCTGCTTCAAAGTTGAGCAAAGCCTCATTAGCAACATGCTCAGAATGCAAAGTTTTTGACAATAGTTTCATCTTGGCTCCATGCTTGGTCCTCAGAATCAGGTGTGACTAGTCCAGTGCTAGATACCCTCCAATATTTGTTGTGAACTCTCGAGACAAAAAAATCCCACATAGAGGAGGAATATCAATGATTACAGTATTCTGATTTATAGTGATATTGGGGTAGGCAAACAATGTCATAGGAAATCCTTTGATTACCTCAACGGTATCAACTTTATTCCCATCTAGCTATATGAATCCCTTTCTAAAAGGCTCATATTTTAAACCCAAAGCATCAACTACTTGGTTAGGCATGACAATGGTGTTGTCACCAGAGTCAATGATAAAATTATGCAATATTTTGTCACCAATGATAAGTGTTAGAAATAAAGGCTTGGGTTTAGGATTACTCTCTTCTTCGACTTCCTTATTTTCCTCAGGTTGATTTGTTAGCACTTTATCTAGGTTCGGCCTAGATATCTTTTCTTCATTGGACTGAACAGGACCCTTTGTATCTTCCTCTCCCAAGAATGCCTTTTGTAATAGTACTTTCTACTTTAGAATAGCGAGGACATCCCACAAAGAAGCATTGGTAGAAGACTTCTTTTTTAGTTCCACCACACTGAACTGTGCTCACGACTGATGATTCGTAGTTTCTTGCTCTTTAGGTTTCGAAGTCGGTGTTGGCCTCACAGCTGGTGCGATAAAAGGAGCCTTTTCCTTTAGAGGAGGTGGATTCATAGAACTAGGAGGAACCGTGCTATTATACTATGGGACTGATGATGGGCCTGTCACTGGGCTAGGTGTCAGCTAAGTTGAGGCATTAGTTGGTGGGGATGTAAATTCTCTAGTGAATCTCTGCTTAGAACACGTGTTATAATCAGACTGTACTGGTAGTATTTGAGTTACAAGAAAATCATTTGGAAATGCTGACTCTTCTCCTTCCATCCAAGAAAAAAGTGCTTGGTCTGGAGCAATAGCTGACTCTTGCTGGATGGATATACCTTGCATTTGTGCAGCGAGGACTACATTGTCCATCTACTAAGAGGTGTATGATTGGTTGCCAAGATCAGGTGTGCCACCGTGGCTATGTCTGCGATCTATTGTTGCAAATTTCTCTGCAAACAATTTCTTGGCATGTGAGCATCATTACAAGGAAAGCACCATGAATTGGCATCTTCACCTAATTTTTTTTGTCCAGCCACCAGCTCTTTATTTGAACTAGGGTGCATGGTCTGCATCGGTAGAGTTATTGGAGCCACCTGGTTATTCAGCTGAGCTAAAGCATTTCCGCGCAACCTATATTTCCACTAGTTTTGTTGGTATGAAACTTTTTCGCCTTCATAATTCTGGTATGTTGGCTTCTAGTAGCTATATTTCTATCGCTTCATGGTACTCAACTCATTAGTCATGGACCGCATTTTTTCTATCATTTCATTCATCTCAGCAGCCAAGAGATTAGGCACTAGATCCATGACTGGATTTGCGATTAGGGTTGTTCCTGGGTATACGTAGATGGATTTGGGAGGAGTCGTAGAACCACTAATCGAAGGAACCTCAGCCTCTGTGGCATTAAATTCAAGGAACAATGGCATGATCGGTCTTGGAAAAAAATTTCCTACTTCAATAAGGTTATTTTCCATAGTAACAAATAGAGCATACACGTCGGGGAGAGTACTTCCACCTTGAGCTTGTAGCATCATATAAGTATTAGGGTTGATGGACTTTAAATAGAACATAAATGCCAAATCCAGAGGTGGTAAGATACCAACAAGGACTATCTGCTAGGCTGAATGAAACCATGCATTGAAATTGGGTAGAGCCTCGTGAGGAGCTCACTTTATGCTAGCCATCTGATGGTATAATGAAAATCTATCACCAACATTGGAGAAACGCTCATAAAATGGGGTTCCAAGCTGGTCCCAAGTTGCAATAGTAGTAGTTCAAAGAGTCTTGTACCAGTTCAATGCCTTTCCTTGGAAGGAGGCGGCCAACAATCTAAGAGCTACATTTTCATTTGATATGCCATGCACCACACATACATCTACAACATCTTGTAGATGTTCCATTGGTGTCTTCGATTCATCCCCAGAATATTTAGGGATAGCTTTTAGACCGACAGCAGGGATTGGAGCCCATACTATAGGAGGCACCAGTGCAACTAGAGGACTTTTGGAGTCTCAGGCTACATAATTTCTAGCATCCATAGGTATAGGCAGAGTAGGCGATGATGAAGGAGGTGACATAGGAGGTGAAGGGCTACCTCGCCAACCTCTTAGGTGCACAAAAACTAAGGGTGGTACGAGCTAGCTACAGACTCTTGTAGTCTGCGACCTAGTTATAGGCCGATGTCTCATACATACCTATAAGATCAGGCAAACGTGCTAGTTCATGGTCCCATCGAGCGTGCCAGAAAAAGAATTGTTGATGCAAGATTTTGCAGGTGGTAGTAGTCTTAAGGGAAACTTAGCTATTGTGAGACATAATGCACTAGTTAAGTGACCTTCAGGGTTTGATCAAAGTCGGCTCTTTGTTTAGTGGGGTAGGTAAAAGGTTAGAAGGATAGATAAATATAAAATATACACTACAAGAAATGTGCCAAAATCATAGATGAAATTACCAGAGCACATTGCATGATGCAAAGGCCTGAATCACAAAATGTTGTTTATCAGGTAAAATTTCTTAGAAGCAATTTAAACGTAACAAATACCCTTTAATTTGCATAGAATAATCTAGCATAACCTTTGCCAACACAGAGGAGTCGAGAAAAATATGATCTGTATTTATAAAGCTATGAAAGATTACAAAAGATGAAGAACAAGAATTCATACAAATAAAAGAAGATAACATCACAAACTAAGAGTCTTACTAAATGCATGAGAAATAAAAATGGCCAAATTGATTTGGCACAGTCTGGAGTCTTCAAATTTAATAAAATCATTACAAAGGCTTCTTCCTAGTGCTCGAGATTTTATCACAACTTAATCAACAACCAATAAAAGAGAAAAGGGTTGCATTAATAGGCATGTTCGCCGCCTGAAACAAATTTAGAGAATGAAAACCGTGAGCAAGGATCGATTCCCTAGATCACCTCGAGTGACCAAAAAAAACATTGATCGCCCAGGAGCATGCCAGCCAAGCCACTGCAGGGAACGAAAAACCACACAGTAGAAGAAATTAACACGCAGAGCAATAAAAGAAAACGTGGCAGAAAGCGAGTACAAAAGGCGCAGTGGCAACTGCAAGATAATCGGTGCAACAACAATTTACACGTGTCGCACAGATGGGTCCCAAAAAAAAGACAAAGGGATTCCCAATGAAAAGCTCCAAGAGGGAGCCATGTGGAGCATGTCGAGCGAAAGAAAAAGCAAGACGAGCCCAATTCAGAAAGCACCAAGAGAAAGCCATGCATCACACAGATGGAGATCAGCCAAAGCGAAGCGAAAAGGAAAAACAAAAATTCTCGAGAGGGAGCCATGTGGAGCATGCCGAGCGAAAGAAAGTGCAAGGCAGACCCAGTTTGGAAAGCACCCAGAGAAAGCCACGTGTCGTGCAAATGAAGATTAGCTAAAGAGAACTGAAAATGAAAAATAGAAAGCCTCAAGAGGGAGCCACATGGCACACATTGAAGGTAGTGAGAAATTTAACAGTAAGGCACAACCACAAAGATAAAAACTGCAAAGGTTTAGCAGTTTTTTGTGAAATAGGTAGTACACCTATTCAGTTTCATACTTCCTAGATGAGTTTTGATGGGCTAATTAATGTGTTTCTAACAATGATCAAGCTAAATTTGGTATTCCAAAAAGTTGTAAATTTCACAATTTTGAAAGCAACCCACTTCTTTTTTTGGTCTAAAACATTTTTAGTTCCATTTTCATCAAAAAGGGATTCCATATGATGCATTATTTTAATGTATTTCAGTTGTGGCGAACACGTCTGACAAGCTCATTAACAAAGGAGGTAACTAATTTTTAATTGTTGGGTGAAATCTGATTTAAAACCCATATTTTAAATAATTAATTATGGCCTCTTGCAAAAAATCTTGAATTTAAGGGTTTTTGTCTGTGTTTAATGAAATTTTATTGTTTGGATGACAAACAAAAGTAAAATCTCACCTATTTCCTAATGTTTAAAATATTTAAAATAATTTTAAAAGTGAAATGCAAGTCAATTGGAATCTTATAGGGAAAATTTTAAACATTTCTTAACCTTTGTAAAGTTTCCTTTATAAACATTCTTTGCCCACTATCCTATTGCATGGTAGTGTTACCGTTAGCAAAGTAAGTGGGGAAGTAGGAAAAGCTTGTAGGGACTATAATATTTAAGAAAAAATTATTTGTTGTTGATGTAGAAGGAAGGTTAATATTTAAAAAAAAATCTAATTTTTTAAGGTTTATATTTGATTTATGGCCAACCCACAACACAGGTAGTCAACAAAGTATTTGAGGAAGCAGGGAGAGTAGAGGGAGTTGTGGGGAAATTAAATGAGAGAATTTTAAAATATTTTAATTGTACCAATGTTATTTTAATGTTGTATTCTCATTATTTCTTGCTATCTCATGACAACGAATGCTACCATCAGTGAACGTTTGTGGGGAAGTAGACAAGCACGAAAATGGCTTTTCATGGGCACCAAAATTGTTCTCCATCACATGCATATTTTATGTGGGATGTTTTGGGGTTTTTGGAGGAGTCTAAACTATTGTTTTAACCTATAAAAGGATGGATGATGCATTTCTCATGCCTAGACAAAATTTTTGGCAACAATTTTTGCATTTTTTTGTTAGTAAACATTCAAAATACCCAAAAATGATTCCTCATGCCATGTCAGTTGTTTTGTTGCTATTTTGAGGGGTTTTAAGAATAATTTTAATGTCATTTGTTGGTTGCAAGTGGTTTTTTCATTCCAAAAGGTGCTTGGAACTTTTCTCACACATGGGTAGTGGTTTTGGCCATGAATTACCTATTTTTAGCATAGGTAAGCTTAATTGACTTGTGCAAAGTGCATAAATTGCTTAGTAGCCAAAGAAATGGATGGATTTACATTCTTAGATATAATATTAATGGTTTTCACTACTAGATGTCTATATTAAAATAAAGCTTAGTATTCAATTGAGGGTAAAAAGAAATTCCAAAGTAAAACATAAAAATGGGTCAGTTGTAATCAAAATGCATAGGTAAAATGGATACCAACAAACTATTTGATAAAATGTCAAACTTAAAGTGTAGTGCAAAATGAGAGATCTGAAGGTTGAAATGAAAGGTTCACATTATGTTTTCACTACCATTAAATGGGTTTTTACCCACAAGTAATATTTTTCACTTACAAAGTGAAAATAGAGCTAGTAAATATGACTTTAAGGGTATGGTAAAAATTTGCATGAGATTTGTAAGTGTAAAGAATTCACAAACATCAATTGTAAATGAAGGCATATTTAAGAGGAAAAGTGAAGAGTGAAAATAATCTTCTAAATTCTAGTTGGTTGCAAATCAAGGGAGCTCAAACGTGTCATGTGTCATTGATAGATTGATTTTATAGCTTCTCTATTTTCTCTTTTCTCTTAAATGAGAGGTTGTTCATTGTAAGGGCCCATTCTACAATTTCTAGGTATTGAGTATTGTAATTTTGTACAAGATTTTGTCTAGAATAGGATTTCTTTAAATTTCAAGTTTCAATGTTGTAATCCATTTTGTAATGGAAAGAAAAATAGTTTGCAAATTATGATGAACTATGACATACTGTAATGTCTCTAGAATGTATGTGTAGTCTAGAAAATTATACTCCTTGGTTGGAGATGGTACAATTCCATACTTACTTTAGAATTATTTTAGTACCCTTGCATTTAAAACCCTTTAAATCATCATTAATAGGCCATAAGACCCTTTATTTTTTATGTTCAGGATTATTTCAATGAGAATCCTAATAAAATCAATAAAATCATTAAATTTTCTAACAACCCATCATTGGCCCACCTTGAGAAACTAGGTTGGGACTCATACACCACCTTAGGTGTATCGGTCCCAATATGAGTCCACATCGGTGGGACCCATACACCACAAGTGGCATATGAGTCCCATGTGACCCATTTTTATGGTTTGAACAAGAAACTCAAGTTTTAAATTCAAAATTTTGGTTTATGTCAGTAGGTGAGATCTAATAAATGGTAAATTAGGTAAATTTTCTATATAAACAAGATTCTAAGTCATTATTTTCATCTAGAGAAATAAATTCAAGATCTAAGCATTCACAAGCATTCAAGAATTCAAGAGCAATTAGCAAGAAAATTTGAAGTCTTGGAGCAACATAATAGTGTTTTAGCAGGTCTTCAAGCTCACTTTCATTAAAGATCTAGCATTGTCAAAGATTAATGATGGTTTACTATGGTGAATCATGATGGATTATAGGTTGGGTAGATACAACAAGCCATCAGTTCAAGCCTATTTACTTCTTTCCTAAGCGATCCCATCCTTAATTATCATTCTAATTTCAGCCTAAGGGAAGGTATATGCATTATTATGGATTATTAAGGTGATTATTGATCTCCCAAAGTGAGTCATAATATCTATACTCCATTCATGCATCTCATTCTATCACCTTAGAATAGGGTTGCATTGCATTTCAAATTTCCTAATCTTAGATGCACTTAAGGTTAGGGTTTATATTCACATTGACTTTCAAGATCCATTGTTTCTATCAAGGATTAATTACCAAACTATGGGTTTGACCAAGGCAAATCCCTCTTAAGAAAATCAACACTATACTTTTTTTTATAGGTCTTTTTATAGATTCATCTATTTAACAAATATATTGGGAAGAAAGAGTGAAAATTGAAGAGTAGATTCAAACTTTTACTTTCCAAAAAATATGAGCAAGACTAATATGCCACTTTTGGTGTATGATTCCTAGCATAGTGATTTTCCAGATTCTAGGAGTTCTAGATTGATCACTATCAGATTCCTATTCCTACACATAAACCCTAATTTGGAACTAAATCATCTAGCCTGGTGTATGAGTCCCAATATGCATTAAATTCAACATTTTCAATATTTTAGACCTTATTTTGAGCTTCTATAGGTCTCCAAGTGCACCTTTGTGTCTTCTTAGTTTACTTCTCTTATTTGTATTCATTACTAGATCATTCATTTGAGTCTTACATAAAATTAGATTTTCATTAGATCTTGCATGCTACTAGTGTTTCCAAACCCTAGCTTGGTGGTGAACCCCTTTTAGTCTCTAAACATGCCCTAGGAAAACCTTTAGCAGAACTCTTTCCTTCACTTCATTATTGGATTGAGATCTCTAGGGTTTCCTTGACTAAAACTAAGTGAAATAGGAAGTCCTAAACCCTAGTTCCATCTCCCAAAAGATACAATCCCCCTATTTTCTTTTTCCCCAGTATGCATTATATTTTAAATCAAAGTAATCAAGGATTATGATGTCTTTTGTTGCACATTGGTTGTAATAGGTATTTGGATTGATGGCTCCTATTCAAAGAATAGGTTAGTGTGCCCTCATTTTAATGTTGAATATATTGTGTTGCATTCAATATCTATATGAATGTTCCAAATGTGTCATAAATGGACCTCATTATTGTAATACAATAATGATTTAGTGGTCACTAGTTTTGTGTTTGGGCTATTACTAGATGGGTTATTTTATTTTTACTTTTTTATGGACAAGGAACTAGTTTAGTATGCTTATTTTGTGCAAACCTATGAAGGAATCACCATTTATAATATTAAATAATATTTACCATTTTCATGTTTAACTTATTTCTAGTATTTGTATCTTCATGGAGATTAAAGAACACAAGGGTTATACTTGAGAATGATCCAGTTATAACTCATTTGTGTATTTGAAATGAAGCTTTATCTTAATTTATTTGTTCTTAGTGTTGATTCAAGGTAGAAAGGTATTATTTATAAATGTAATCAAATTTATAAAATCATTTATTCATTTATCTTAGAACCATCCACATGTTAGAATCTGCAATATATTATCTAGTACAAGTCATATTATATGTGAAGATTTTTTAAGAGGAACATCCTCCTAAGTCTTATGGAGCTCAAAGTGTAGAAGGCCAATTATATCCTTGTTCAATGGCCTTTCTTTTCCTTGATGTGTTGATAGTGCAAGACCTTTGTCTTAACCTCTTAATCCCTTGGTTTAGGTATGTTTTTTCCTTAGGATTGGGGGTTGCAAGAAAAAGCACCAAAATATTGTTGACTCTGCTAAGGAGATCAGAAGAGTGTCCATTTGGAAAGAGTTAAGAATCTAGTGAATCGAAACATTTGGTTCCGAGATTAAAGTTTTTAGCCCTAAAAGAGGTTTTGATGCAGAATTTTAAAAAAAAATTATGGGTGAATCTATTGTTGGAGAAGACCTAGAATAAAATTAATCTTTAGAAGAGCTTCATTTTGTTTGAAGTTTAGTCCTCTATGAAGAGAGGTGGTGAATCCGTCAAAAGAAATTGATAAAGACGTGAAGACTATTTCATATCTACAAAGATTTATAGTTAGGAAATAAAATTTGCAGCAACTGCAACATATCTATGTATTTTCCATGTTTTAGTTTTCAAGAATGATAAGATTATGTATGAAAAAAATATTTAAAATTCTTGAAAAAATTTGATTCCATATTAAGTGAAACTAAGCAGTAAGAAAGGCAAATAATAAGGATACTTATACATACTTCTAAGTTATATTTTGCATCCTTTGTATTATGTTGAAGAAGTATGGTAGTTCTTAAATATGCCAACTAAATATATAGTAGGTGTAGAAGCATTTGAGTTATGCATTGTAATATTTTAAGGTCATGATGGAAGAAAAAAATAGGGCAGTGAATGATCAACTATAGAGTTGATGTAGGAAGTTTACGAAAGGTGTACAAAAATGTACCATCCACTAGTATATCCCTATGGAGTAACATGTGTAAACATGAAAAGTGTGTGGCCCCTATAATGTCATTGAAGTAATTTCTCTATTGAAAGATATAGAGCCATAAATTTTAAGTGTATTCAAGGTTTCCCAAAGCCTGTTCCAAATGAATTCAAGGAACACTTTCCAAATTTCAGAGGGAAAATATCATAATCATCATCTCAACATCTACAAGAGTTTTTCGATTTGATGGGAGATTATGAGATAAGCCATGAATATGTTGCCATGAAGTTCTTTGTTCAATCTATAAAGGAATATGCTAGAGATTGGTTTTCCTATTTTCCAGTATGTTTCATCTCTTCATGGAATAAATTAATGGAAAAATTCATAGAGAATTTTGATGAGAGAATTGAACCAATTTCAGTGAGACAAAAACTTATGAGCATCTAGAAAAAATAAGATGAGTTGGTTCCTACATTCAATCTCAGATTTTCATAGTCAATAAAGGATATTCTAGAAAATATAAGAATAAATGATACATTTTTATTATATGTTTACCTTGGTGCATTTGATGAAGAAATGAGATTTTCTTTTAATATTTAAAGATCCTACAACACTTCATCATGCATATAAAATTTTCATAGATATAAAAAACAACTCTAAATATGCAATGATGAGAGGACATATATAAGAAAGTGTTGGTTGTCCTAGAAAATATTATGAATATATTTAATGGAAGGCATAAAATGAAAACTATTTTCATGATAGTTATATCTCTACAACTCCGATTTGTTCACCATTACAACATGCAAATTTGTTGAAATGCATAAGACAACTAAGAGGATGGGGCTGAATTAGTTGTATCAAATATAAATTTACTTATAAACTTAATATTTTCACCTTATCCTCAAATATTTATTAAATGTAAACATGAAATGAAAATAAAAAAAATAAAACACCAAAGACACCAAATTTACATGTAAAACCCAATGAGGGAAAATCCACTGTGAGGATTAACTCACAATATAGTAGTAATGGAATATCAGATACAAAGGCTCGCTACCAGATGGCTCACTACCTACAAAAGATAAAAATAGATAAAATAACATCCACCACTAGTGTTCCACACATTCACAACCTGATTAGAAGATTGTAGATACAATTAGTTCACTACCTTCAGGAATCTAACACCTTAAAGTATTGTTGCCTTAATTCGCTCTTCCACTCTCTAATTTTTACACTTGTTCACACACTTCACTCACTTTCTCTATTTGTGGATGGATGGATATAAAATTTGTTACAAATTGATTTGTTTTTATACCATCTTCAACCTTAGAAACAGTCTCCAAGGTTGGCTATACAATTTAATTTACAAATTCAAACTAGGTTGGCTACTCAAAATTCTTCCAATGGATAAGAATAAGAGAGGACCAATTACATATTTAATTTAGGACCCAATCAATATCTTGGACGAGGCACATACTTTCTTAATTCAATGCAAAAACTTAATGTGATGTGTAGACACCAGGTAAACCGAAAATATTGAAAACACCAATGATCTTTGAAGTACATGCATCTCCAGGAAGATAATTACATGTTGATCACTCAAAATGCTTCACTAGAAATTTGACCATATTTGAGAACACCTCTGGTACATCTATAGTAATTAAAAAAACCTCATCAATAGAGAAATATTTGCTAGCCCACCCGGACCAACCAAAAAAAACACATGAGCTCTAGAGTAGGTCTTTCAAAGCACCAAACCACAATCAAATTTTTCAGAACACAAAAACCATCAAAAAGAGTCATCTCCCAGATCCACAAGATCTGAAACCAAATATCAAAATACTGCAGACCCAAAATATTTCTTCTATTCCACAAACATATAGTTCTATGAAACCAGTTCAAAAACTGATGAACACATCTTCTATTCTCCATTGATCCAAAAGCTAAAAATCAAGATATACGATCCATTGAATCTTATGAGCATACTTACAGATCTTCACATGAATAGGATCAACATAGAAGAAATGTGGAGCACAATACCGAAGCATACTCAAAAAAAACTTCAACAGTGCTTTCATTATTTCTCAAATTTTCTCAAAAGAACCTGGCAAAAACACAACTACAACTTCATAAATATAGCTCCATGTACTCTAATCAATTCCACAATATCTCAAATATGAAAATATAATATCTACACAACTTGAACTATGTTCACATCAATTATAACTATAATGACAACACCATCAAACACATCCATACTTGCAACAATCTCCCCCTTTTTCATTGATGGCAACACATGATGTGAAAAACAATCAAAGATAGCATACATGATTTTCAGAAGCGACAACCTACCAAGCATAAAAGTTTCACATGATTCTCTCTCCCCCTTTGACATCAATGGTAAATGTTGATGGTGTTTTCTGCACAACAAAATATTATATCCTATCTCTCTTGAAAGGTAAATCTATATGGAAAAGAGATAACCCCAAGGTCTCTAATGTCAGGTCTTGACAGTGAAAATAAAACAACACAGAGATAATGTGAAAATTATGGTAATCACAAAGAAACCTTACTACAAGAAACACTGGACTTTGAACTTATCAAATCTAATAATGAGTTGATACTTAAAATCCTGAATTTAACTCAGATAATCAAGAAAATAACAAAACATAAAGGTTTCAGAGATAATTCTAAGACTAATTCTAACCCTAAGACTTGCAATGCCAAAAGATAAGATTCTCAAAATGGACGGATCTCTCATAAACTACTTTTTGTTTGACCTAGATAAATTTGCAATCTCACAGAAATAGTGCAATCTTCTAAGGTATTTAAAGATTTTCAAATAATGCACATTCATTCAAAAACAATCCTATTGTAACTAAAATGAACAAATACTCATAATTTAACTAAGAACAATTTCAAGTCTAGGCTAACTTTGTAAAGAGGCTAACAATAAGCTAACTGCAAAAAGTATGTACTAGAGATCGCTGCAAACATTCTAAGCATGAAACCCTAGGCATCACCAAACCATCTAGTAGTAACTTAAGAAATTTTAAAGATAGAACAACAAAAACCATGCCAGATAAAACTCAACAAAAGAGAGATACCAAATCACAATATCCTTTCTTATATTAAGTCATGCAAAATGACAACAATTCCAGTCTTATGTTACAATACTTGCTTGAAGATAACCCTAATTCACTCAAATATGAAATCTTCTAACCTCTCCACTATATGCTACTCTATATTTTTTCTCTATTCTATTATATCTCTTCAAATGAGGAAACATGGCCAATTTATAGAGAACCCCCAAGATAGGTCAGCCCAAATAAGAGTTATACAATAATAAAAATGCCATAAAATAGGTCAGCCTCAAAAGATATTCGAACACAACATGAAATGTGAGATTTTCACTAATTTCATCCAAGTTGGCCCGAGGTCTCAAAAATTTGATCCAATGCATGTGGATAATGGGAAGCACAAAATTTGATGTAGCCCTATATAACTACTTCACATACTTGTCTTTAGCATGCTTCACTTGACCATGCACTACCAACAATACTCTGTCCAATTCGACAATAGGTGGCACAAGCAAAACCCTAATTCTTCTTTCAAGAGACTTGATGTCATCTCTTGCCTGCCTTACTATGCCATCCAAATCAGCCCTATTTTCTAAATACCTATCAATAACTACAATGTAGGTTGCAGCATCATCTAGCTGATGTTCAGTGACCGGACCTTCACTAATTAGAGAATAGGCATCTCTCCACCATTTCCTGAGTTGCTCCAAACTGAGATGCTTTGGAGCAAACTTATTCCTCCCTATCATGATTTCAAAGAATGAGATGCACTTATCATGAATTCCACTCAAGGTGTCCTCAATCTACTTTCCTTATCTATGAATCTTCTTCAAGGCCCTTTTCCTCATCTACAAGATCTTGAACCATTCCCAAGGTTCAAAAACCCTTGGTAAAGGAAGAATCCCACTCGTCACTAGTTTATCCTCAGTGTATTCCATAATTGTTCTTGTTTTCTGCAACATGAGATCAATATCCTCCTTGTCTTGGGCTAGCACAGTCTTCAACCAATCCACTAACCTCATGGAATCCCCTATAGTAGGCAAGATATCCTTGATGGCACCATCTCCTTTAGTTTGGACTCCCTATAACCAGCCAACTATGGCATGTGTAGTGCCCTTCATTTTCTCAATCTCGGAGATTCTTTCTCGAGGCAAGAAACTTGTAGCAGAGGAGGAAGAGCCAATGGAATACAACAGTTTCATCAACTATTGTAAGTACCTATTTAGTTTCTCATTCTCCCTTTCCAACTCATGCTTGGGTTTTACCTCCTTCAATATACCTACAATTACAACACTGGAGCCTTCATACTCCTTAATATATTGCTCCATAAAAGCATGCCCTAAATCAATGGTCTGCACATGATAGTCCTTTGTAGTCACCCCATCTCTATCTTTGTCTAGAACACAGGTAGCAATATGAGCCACTCTATTTCCTTATCCATCCCTTTCTATCCTGGATACAACCCTAGCCTTCTTCTTTGTTTTACTTTTCCCAATGTTATCCATTAGTTCATCCCAATTGGGAGGAGTGTCTTCCACTATTACCAATTTACTCTTTAATTCTCTATCCAGCCAGCCTGGAACAGTGGATTAGGTTGGCACTTTATCCTGTTTATCCTACTCCTACTCGACACTAGGTGCATCTTTCTCAATACTTGGCACACTAGGGATCTCCTTAGTCTGATCATCTTTCTCTAGAGACTGCTCCTCCACAATAGCCTGTGTCGTTGAAGGAACCTTAGCTAGTATCTCCTCTTATTGAGGGGATTTACCCAATTTCTCTTTTGTAGGTGAATCCACATAGGCTACCAAGGGAGATTGAATTACCTTATCAATTTTTTCCTCTGCATTGTAGAGGTTTCCGTCCTAGAATTCTTCTTCACCCAAGTCCTTAGGATATTCATCCTTCCTTGGCTCCTCTAGCACACTACCAGTATCTTGAGGAGGAGGAATGTTCTCTTCTTCAATGATAGGATCAGTCACAATAACATCCTCCCTTTTTGTAGCATCCTTTGGGGAGGGAGTCCTTGACCTCCTCATATATACCTCTATTTTTTCCCTTGAAATTTCTATCTCTATCATAGGTGTCTCAACCTCCTTTTCTAATTTGGAAGTTTAATTTTCTTTTTGTGACATTCTCACAAGTATTCTTCTCTTGAGAAAAGGAGCAACAACATCCACTTCTTCCTTCTTCCTTCTCCTCTTTATCCTTTTCATCCCCTGTCCTTGAAACATGCCTTCTCTTCCTAGCAAAAGGCTTTCTTTGTCTACCTACATCTGATACCTCTTCAATTTGAACGTCCCTAACTTTAATCTTGAAGGGAGAGTCCACCTTGGTCTTACCCTTAGGGCCCTACTCATGTGATTCCTTAGAAGTAGAATGAGACTCCAAATCTCCCATCAAATCATAGGTGCACTAGACACCTTCACTTTCTAACTCTAGCATTTTGTGATTTAAGAACATTTTTGTATACTTAATCATAGGAGTCATAATTTTCTCCAACTCTATATTTTCTTCCTCCAACCAATCATTCTCTCCAACTGTTTATCCTTCATAGCCTCAAAGATATGACCCTGAATCAAATTTCCATCTTCTTCTACTTGGTCAAGAATGGCCTTTATGTTATATAGTCTTACTAGATCTACTAGAAGCCTAGAGAATTTCTTCTTCCTTACATGAAGGTTAGCCCAATAATCTTCAATGTTGTCTTTGTGGCTATACTCCCTACTAGTCTTCTTTTGTGCCTCACTAGTAATAACAAACCATTCCCTCTTGGAATGGAAAGAGAGACCAAAATTACTCATCTTCTCCTCAGAAGCATGAGTTGACTCGATGGAAGGGCAGGCCTCATTTGTGCCTATCTTCAAGGGGAAGTCATTCCCAAACCTTGTTTTATTTTTTTCTTCTTTCACAATTACATCGAAGTCATAAATCTACATTGTGATTTCCAACATTATGGTATGGTCAATTGGGTACCTTGGGAGTCTATAAGGAGCCCTTTGATAGCCATCAATCCTTATGTAGGAGAAAGTAGGGAATTGAATGAACCATGCCCCATACCTCCTTATCAATTCCTTGGATTTGTCTGAAATCATAACATTATCTGCACCTTGTAGCAACCTAGTAATATACATAGTAAATGCATCATTCACCCTTCTGTAGCTACCTCCTCTTAGGTGCAGTTGTGAATACACCTCATAGATTGCATCCTACCCAAATATACCTATGGTACTCAGCCCCTTATATGGGTGAAATCTTTCCAATGCATACACCAGGTAGGAAGTCATGGTGAAAGTATTGGTCTGCAAGACATTACACATCTTCTCATAGATCACTATACTTATGGAACCTTCCCAATGGTAGTCTATACCTTGATCTATCCAAACACTGAACATCTAGCTCTTGAAAAATCCTACATTCTTCAACCCTACCAACCTGCTGAGGAGATTGATGGCATTATAGTATTCCCTCTTGAATTTAAGTCTGAACACCTATTTAGGAAACTTGGAGAAGTGAGACCTAGGCTTCTCCAACCAAGATTTGATTACCTGCTAGGACTTAACCAAATTCTCTTCATAGTACTTCTTGGCTGCATCCATATCAAAATCCACCACATGTGACCTATCAAGTATATAAAAATTTCTATCAATGGACACAGGGTCAAAGTTTTCCACAATCCTCCCCTGGGAACCAATTATTCTTTGCGTTCCCCTATCATAGTTTCTAGAAAATTCCAGCACCAACTCATAGCATTGTACTATGGAGGGAAAACCAACTAAATGTGCTAACCCTGATTCCAAAGTTCTTCGGGCCAGCAAAGGGAGGTTATGTGCTACCATTTCAGCCTTGAACTCCTCGTAGTCCCACATATCCACATTGGTACTAGTAATTCCTGACCAGAAAAAAGTCAATTTTCTCTCAGGAATTTACTCTTGATATCCATTTTTACCTTTTTTGCCTCGGAGATAGCAAAACTTTCAACACTTGGATCCATTTCCTTTCCCTTTCCATGCCCAACAACATCCTGTCTTGATCCTACCTGCAAACAAGTAAAGACAACCAAAATGAGATCTAAGATAAAAAACAAGTGTCAAAATCCATATTGAATCAACTATTTCAATGTTCAAGACTTATCCTACTTCGTGGAATCCAAACTGGAAAGGAATTCTGGGGAAATCCGCACCAAACGAAATCCAATGAAATAGACATACAACCCCACATAATCATTTCAATCAATCAATATAACCAAGGAATAACTTGAAACTACCTAAAATAAGTTCATTTGATCATCTAAATACATAATCTTCAGGTAAATTCTTATATAATCATCAAATTTCTCATCCCCACAAAACTTCAAAAAAATCTGGCTTAGATGGAAATCCCCAAAAATAGCAATAGCTTCAGCAACCCAAGAAAATGAAGGAAGCGTAGAACATCCGGGAAAATCCCAAAGACACGGATTTCAATAGAATAAAGACAAATTTACCAAAAAAGTTTGAATTCGGTAGAATGACCATGCAACGGACATTGAGAAATCTTGAGGTAGCAAAATTTCATGAGGCAAGAAAAAGTCCGGATAAAAGGAAAATTATGAAGAAAAGAGAGAAAACAGGAAAACTTGGGGAAATCCAATAGATACGAAATTCCACGAAGACAACAAAATTTTGAATGCCTATGTTTCTCTCGTCCTCACCCAAATAGATCGAATGAACATAGACTAAGAGCCTAGAGCTCGATAATGACTTGACCTAAACCTCCAATGGATCAACCACTAATTTAAAACTCGCCTCTCAGTAAATTCAGAGGGATTGGCTATGCCCTAGGTCAAGAACCTTGAAACCTCTGCCATGCAAGCACGAAAAAACTCAAGCACAAATTTCTTGTAACAAGGATAGGAAATTCATGGAAAATGCAAGAAAGCCCCAATACAACAACGAAAGACCAGCCCAAAGAAAAAATTCAAGACAAACACCTGAACAAACTGGAAAGACACCAAACCCCAAAATTCCCAAGAATGTCATGCACACTCAAGAAAGAATGTAGCAAAGAACAACATGAAAGGGCATGAAGCAAATAAATTCAAACCAAAAGAGACAGAGGATCCACATACCATGACAATAGAGGAAATTTAAACCAAGGAAGCTAGCAAACAACTTCAAGCATAAGAAAAACATGAATGGTGCCTAGGAAATTCGAATGCGACACTCAAAGTCACTTCCAAATGCACGATCCAGAAACACACTTCAAACTCAAGTGCTCCAAACTCAAATGGAAAATCCCTTACCAAAACTCAATATAACATTGCCCCAAATGTCGTGCAATCACAATTAATGTGATTGACAAGATGACTGAGACCAAAATCTGGGAATCCGATAGAGCAATAGACTTCGAAAAAATCCAGACCTAACATATTTCCCTAGACTTGAGCAAAAGGGAAGTTGTTACCAAGCACCAAAGGGAAATCAGGAAAGTATAGCCAGGGTGAATTTTCCCAAAGACAATGAAAAGCCTGAAATGCACCCAGAACTTAAGGTTTTCAATATAAATCATAAATGGGCCACTCCAATAGGAAATATGAACATCAAAGCGCATGCCCAAGCAAGAAAAAATCTAAAATAGAAAGTCCAAGACACCAAAAATGAAGATGAGTGTCCCCACCTTCAGTGGGGCATGTGTTGAAAAACTGCACAATAGTAAAGGAAATTCTTTCATATAAAGTTGTGTTCACTCCCCCTAAGGATTAAACCCACCTCACATACTGCAATAATGCACTTCTCTACTCTGCCTCAGGAGTAGAGCTCCATCATCAATCTGTAAAAAAAGAAGTCTTTGAATCCAATGGATTGATGCACCTCCATGTGCACTTAGTTTTAAGGAGGGGTTGTATCCCCCAACTTCCCTCTAAGATACTCAAAAGTATCCTTCAAAAGGGCCTCAGTGAATATGTCTACAAATTTTTATTTCGTAGGTACATACTCAAGTCTAACTTTATTATTCAATACCTTCTCCCTCAAGAAGTGATATTTAATAGATATGTGCCTTGTTCTAGAATGCATCAATAGATTCTTTGAAATTTTTATAGAACTTGTATTGTCAAAAAATATAGAGATAGGTTCATAACTCACCACACCTATGTCCATCAAGGTTTTCTTCATCCAAAGTACCTATGTATAGTAGGATGATACTACAATATACTATGCTTTTGTAGTGGATGAAGAAATTGAATCCTATTTCTTGCGCAACCATGAAACTAATATTTCTCCAAGGAAGAATGGACCGTCACTTGTACTCTTTTGGTCATCTAAACAAACAGCCCAATCTACATTAGTGTAGTCATTGAACGTGAAATCATTTTCCTTTGGATACCAAATTCTATATTCTAGAGTTTCTTTAAGATATCTAAAAATCCTCCTCATAGCCATAACATGTGTTTCCTTAGGTTTTATTTGAAATCTTGCAACTAAACATAGTGCATTCATAAGATCAAGAATAGTAGTAGTAAGATACAAAAATCCACCAATCATAGTTCTGTACACGCTTTGATAAACTTTAGTCGATTCATCACTCTTACTCAGCTTATATCCAGTTCCCATAGGGGTACATGTCGGTTTGGATTCATCCATTCCAAAAAAATGTAACAATTGCTTAACATACTTGGATTGTGAGATGAATATCCCTTTGTCAGTTTGATTTATTTGAAGTCCAAGGAAGAAATTCAATTCACCAATCATAGAAATTTCAAATCCTTTTTTCATTTCTTTAGAAAATTGATGTCATTAACTTATACCACAACTATTAGTATCTTGTCTTTCTCAACCTTGAAGTAAAGATTTCTATCTGCAGACCCTTTATTGAATATTTTCTTTGTCAAGTATTTATCTAGTCTTTCTTACCAGGATCTAGGAGCTTGTTTGAGTCCATATAATGCCTTCTTTAATTTACAAACCATGTATGGTTTGTTAGATAGTTGAAAACCTTCTAGTTGCTCCATATATTCTTCTTCTTTCAGTTCTCCATTAAAAAATGCATACTTGACATCGATCTGATATACTTTGAAGTCTTTATGAGCTGAAAAATGCCAAGAACATTCAAATGGATTCCATTCTTGCTACAGGTGCAAAATTTTCTTCAAAATCTACTCCTTCAACTTGTGAATATCATTTACATACAAGTCTTTTTTCATTTCTTACCAGTTCACCATCTTCATTCATTTTTTATGTGAATACCCATTTTGAACAAACTACATTCTTGTTTGCAAGTCTAGGGACTAGTTCGCATGTATCATCCTTATCTATCTTTTGTAGTTCCTATTTTATTGCTCTAACCTAGATCTCATTATTACATGATTTATTCACTATCTTAGGTTCTATCTTAGAAAGTAAACACAATTTTACATCAACCAATTTTCTTCTTGTCTTCACTCCCTCACTTTTGTCTCCAACTATCTGTTCCTCTGGGTTATTTCTCTAAAAATATTTAGGAGTCTTAGGTGCAATTTTTGGATCCTCTTCCTTTCAATCCCTTTTTTATTTCTCCTCTTTTTCTTCTTATTGTATTTGCACTCAGATAGGATCATCAGGTTCAACTTCATTTATTTCAGTTGGTCTATGCATAGCTTCATGAACCTTTACATTAGCACTTTCAATTATTTTCCTCAGTATCTTATTAAAACATTTGTAAGCCTTGTTGTTTGAATATCCAAGGAAAATTCCTTCATCACATCTAGCATCAAACTTTCCAAGATTTTCATCGTCTCTTCTAATGTAACATCTACTTCCAAATACCTTAAAGTATTTAGTAGTAGGATTCTTACTATTCCACAACTCATATGTGGTTTCAGTGTTGTTACCTCTCATCTAAACTCTATTAAGAATGTAAACAATAGTGTGGATTGCTTCTCTCCGATACACATTAGGAAAATTTTCTTCTTTCATCATAGTTCTGGTAGAATCTTGAATAGTCTGGTTCTTTCTTTCCACAACTCCATTCTATTGAGGGGTTCTAGGAGTAGAATAATATCTTTTTATGCCATACTCTTCACAAAATGCATTAAAATCACTAGATGTAAATTCTCCACCTCTATCAAACCTTAAGCACTTGATTTTCAAGTTTTCCTCATTTTCTACTCTTTCCATAAACACTTTTAATCTATTAAGAGCCTAAGCATTTTATCTAAGAAATGTAACCCATGTCATCCTAGAGTAGTCATCAATGAAGAGAATAAAGTGCCTATCACCATTTAGGCTTCTTGTTCTTGTAGGACCACAAAGGTCTGTATGGGTTAATTTTAGCATTCTGGTAGATGATTGATCGTTTCCTTTAAAATTGTTTCTTGTTTGTTTTCTCATCTAGCAACTTCTGCAAATTGAATTTGAAGGCTTTATGATTCTAGGCAGATCTCTGACAACTTCCCTAAGACTAATCCTAGTCAAATTATCAAAATTCACATGTCCCATCCTCTGATGCTAGAGCTAAATCGCATTAATCTAAGAAACAAAACATTGACCATCACCACCCTTAAGTTGATATATGTTTCCATGAGTTCTTCCAAATTCTACCACAATTTTGGATCCTTTTTTGATCTCAGAAGTGTTATCCTGAAACACAAGCTTAAAACCTTTGTTGCACATTTTTCCAACACTTAAGAGATTATGACTTAAGTCATTTACATAGTAAACATCATCAGTATTATGTTTTCCATCAAAACTAATTGTTCCTTTACCAATAATATTAGCACCACAGTCATCTCCAAACATAACTTTTCCTCCATTATACTTCTCAAGTTTAGTAAACTTACTCTTATCTCCAATCATATGATTTAAACATTCACTGTCAATTACCCAAAATTCATCATCATGTCTAACATGAAAAGAAGTTACTAGAGTACCTTTTGTTTCATCCTTCTAGTTTTTTGGACTAGATTCCTTTGCATATCTTCCATGGTTAGTAGATACAAATTTATTTTCTAGGGCTAGGAACAAATATTCATATTTATTTTCCTCAAAATCAGATTCATCATGAGATATCCCTGTATCTTCTTTGAAATAATACAATTTCTTGAACTTCCTATACATTTTGTCTTTGTGATTCTTATTATTATTTTCTATAGCTCTATTAGGATATCTTGATGTATAATGACCAATATTCCCACAACTGAAACACTTAAAATGCAACTGACCTTTGTATTTACTAGTACCTTTCTTCAATATCCTTGTGAAATTTTCTTCCAAATATTATAAATCATTATTATCTGATTCATCTCCTATCTTCATTTCTTTAAAGGTTGTTTCAGTCTTCCCCTTCTTTCTTTCAAATTTTCTCATCTCGGATGCAGTGAGAACACCAAATAGATGCTCCTTAGTAAATTTATTTGGATCATATTATTCTTCAAGAGAAGATAATTTATCACTGTAACTGTCTGGTAAGGTCATCAAGATCTTCTCAATTAAATATTCATTTGACATGGTACCACCTTGATTTTTTATTTTTGTTGATATAATTTTAATACTATGATAATAGCTTGCAATGTCTTCTCCATTTTCCATTCTCAAGTTCTCAAATTTTCACTTAGCAATTAGCTCCCTTCATAAATGTCTTTCAATTTTGTCCATACTTCATGAGCAGTACCTAGAGAAATAAAAAAAATTATTTCAGTTTTAGATAAAGATATCATACCTTTCTCACTAATTCTCTTCAAAAGCTACAATCTCATCAACAGAGGAGGGACCAGTTACTGGTATCACATACTTTGTCTCCACATCTTTCTAGGTATTGAAACTAAGTGAAATCAAATAACTTCTCATTTTTTCTTTCCATTCATTGTAATAAGCTCCATCAAAATAAGGAATCTACAACTTGTGTGCCATCTGATCTACCTCAAGCGGCTAAGCTTTTCACCGAGGAACTAGAGATATGATACCAATTATTTAAACACAAAAGCAACTAAGAGGGGGGTGAATTGGTTGTATCAAATAATTTTACTTATAAAATTAACCTTTTCACCTTAACTTCAATATGTTATTAAGTGAAAACATGAAATGTAAATTAAAGAAATAAAACACCAAAGACACAAGATTTACATGGAAAACCCAATGAGGGAAAAACCATGGTGAGGATTAACTCACAGTATAGTAGTAATGCAATACCAGATACAAAATCTTAGTGCCGAGATGCAAATTCTCATAGCCCAAATGCAAGGGCTCACTGGCCAAAAAGGAGGCTCACTACCTACAAAAGAGAAAAAGAGATAAAATAAGATCCACCACTAGGGTTCCACACATTCGCAACCTGATCAAAAGATTATAAATGCCATCAACTCACTACTTTCAGGAATCTAACACCTTAACACATTGTTGCCTCAATTCGCTCTTCCACTCTCTACTTTTCACACGTGCTTGAGCATTTCAATCACTTGCTCTATTCATGGATGGATGGATATCAAATTCACTACAACTTGATTTCATTTTATACCATCTTCAACCTTAGAAACATTCTTGAAGGTCGTCTATAGAATTTCATTTAAAAATTAAAATTAGGTTGGCAACTCAACATTCCAATGGTAGATAAGAATGAGAGAGGATCAATTACATATTTAATTTAGGACCCAATCAACATCTTGGATCAAGAACATGATTTCTTAAGTCAATGAAAAAACTTAATAAAAAAGTAGATACCAAGTAAGCCAAACCTAATGAAAACACCAATGATATTTGAAGTAAACGCATCTCTAGCAAGATAATCACAAATGGATCACTCAACACACTTCAGTAGAAATTTTACCATATCTGAGAACACCTCAAGTACAATTGTATAAATTACAACAAAATTCATTCAAAGAGAACTCTTCACCACTCCAATCGGACCAACCAGCAAAAAAAAAGGAGCTTTGCAGCAGGTCTTCCGAAGCACCAAACCACAAGAAAAAATTTCAAAACATAGAAAACATCAGAAAGATTTATCTCCCAAATCCGTAAGATCTGAAACCAAATATCATAAGGGTACGTAGCCAAAAAAATTCTCCTAGTCCACAAATAGATAGTTCTATCAAACCAGTTCACACACTAGTGAAAAAATCTTCTACTCTTAATCAATCAAGAAGCTAAAACTTGAGATATATTATCCACTAAAGCTTATGAAAATAATTAAAAATCTGCATAGGAATACGATGAACACACAAGAAATACGGAGCACAATACCAAAGCACACTTAGAACACACTTCAACACTGCTTTCATTATTTCTCAAATTTTATCAAAAGAACTTGGAAAAAACACAACTACAACTTCATAAATATAGCTCCATGTACTCTAAGAAATTCTACAATATCTCAATTATGAAAATGCCATCTGTACAAAACCTAAACTATGTTGACATCAATAAAAGCATTAATGACAACACCATCAAACACATCCATACCTACAACAAAATCAAAGTGAGCTCCAAGGTGAACATGAACAAAATTTGAGCAATGTTGATCCTATATCATTTGTTCAAGAATATTTTGACATTAAGAGGTACAAGGTATAATCACCATACAATTTTTTGCAAGGTTTTTGGATGCCTTGTTGAAGGTCCCCAAAAATTTTAGACCTGAGGATCCAATTTGCATTCATCTATTTTGTGAAATCTATGAGCTAAGGCTGAGTACTTTGGCAATAGAGTTGAAGCCTTATAGTTTTGATCAAGTATTTAACTAGATAGAAATTGTTGAAAGAGCCCAATTTGATCTTACAAGAGGTGTCATATCCCAAAATGTTGATACCAATTTTACTATTGAGAAAAAAAAGCACATAATGCATTTGACTTAAAAAGGTATATCATAAAATGAAAATCCATCTTGTGTAAATGAGGATAGTTATTGTAATTAGCCTACAAGCAGCATATATCTACATCAATATATTAGTAATGAAGATACATATACATGGCATGATGGAAAAATAGATATGCATGAAATATTTCCTTGTAATATCTTGGTTAATGAAGAGGTAAAAGAGATGCAAGATGTCATTCCATGTCATGTTTTGATTAGTGCCAATAGTGCAAGTGCTACGGGTATCTCATTACAAATTATTGGTCATGATATTGAAAATGAAATTTTAAGAATTCGATTATGTGCATAGTTTATGTAGTGATGAATTTTCTTGTGATGAGGATCATAATGAAAATGAGCCTTATTATTTTTCTAAAGGTTATGAATGCTACTATGAGGATGATCTAGAGGTGTTTTGTTCATATGAAGGAAGAAATGATATGACTGTTGATGAAGTCACTTGTTCACAAGTGAATGAACAAATTTCATTTGATGAATACCTGGAATGTAGTTCGGGTTCACTATCAATGGAGAATACTAACTCTATGGATGCTGATCAATTTGAGGATAAAAATTGGTATGTTCAATATCCTTATCCTAAGCACAATGTTGGATATGATAATGATGTTGACAATGTTGACTATGATGCTAATGAGCATGACTATGTTTCTATTGCTTGTGATTGTTTATGTGAAACAAATATGGAAATTTTCATTATACATGAAGAGAATGATGATGTGCACATTGATGGAAGAATGGGTTCATTATTGAGTGATCAAGTTATGAATTATGTCAAACACATGGATCTTGGATCAACATTATTACCAATTGATAATACAAAAAGGTTTGATGATTCATTTGACCATGAAATTTTAAAATGTGTTGATATTGTAGAACATTTTGATCTATGTGTATAGCACCCAAATGATGGATGCAATATTGGGTTTCATGTTAGTGAATTTGAAATTGAATATGGTTGTTTCCTTACTGATTTTATTGTCCTTGCAATATGAAAATGAAAATGTTTGTTTTAAATGAGGGGTGTAATAGTGTAAAAGTTGATGAAGACACATTCTCACTTGTTGGTGAACAAGAACCATCCTATGGTGGATCTATTGAATCTAGGTCAGATGCTTTCCTATTAGTTGATAATTGTAGTAGTGAATATGTCATAATGAATATTGAATATTTTGGCTTGAGATTTGGTGATGAAATTTTTGAGCTTCTATTTGAAACATTTCATATGGAATTTTATGATGGTCTGAATAATGTGTTTGACATCATCTATGAACCTAAGATGAAAATATCTTTTGATGCATGGGATGTTGATAGGGATGATGTTTCTTGTTATAACCCTGGTTTAAATGATGAAAATGATGCTATGGATTTTGATAAATATTATTTTTGGACCATTGGAGTATGTAATCAATATGATTGATTTACAACACTCAAATGAATGTGAATGTTAGTATGATATAAGTTAGTTTGAGAATATTCCTATGTATGAACATTTTTTTTTTCATCACAAAAAATGAATGCATGTGAGATATGGGGCAAATATAAAAGGGTCAAGGTTTTATATGAATCTTTTACTCAATCTGATTTCTTAGACTTGAGGCAAAGGTTTGATTTAAATGAATCAAGGCATTCATTTGTTGATGGGACTATTGGACAAACTGCTTATGATAGTTTCAATTTTGATATGTGAACTAAATATAATGTCAAATTTTATGATGTTAATGGTTATATAGACAAACAATGTTTTCAACTTTCAATAAAATTGGATGAGCATTTAATGGAACATGATAGTGAGTTGGATAGGGTAAAATGTCACAGTGGATATGATTTTCAAATAGTGTCTAATTAAAGATTTTAGATTAACAAAATTAATGGTGACAGTGGAAATATTATATATATGGAAATGATGTCTAATGCCAATGCTAGTGATAGGGTTAGTTTGTGAGAAATATATGACAATGTTTTCAGAATTGACCTAGTACATATAGGGCTAAATACTAATTCTACATTTTTTGGGACCTAGGCCCACCAAATGAAGTTTGAAGAATGATTTTCAATATTGTGTAAAGGAGAAGTTATAGAACACCCAATGAATTTGGCACTTGGTCTACTCCCCAAAGATTTGGAATCTCACCATGCCTGCAAGGGGTATGCATCCCCAACCATGAGCCACTAACAGAACCTTCAAATTTTACAAAAATTGAAGATCCTATGTCCTTTCAATGTGTCGACATAGGTTTGGTCAACATATTGCTAAATCTACCTTAGATTCCATATTCGTCGATTAAAATTTTGCAACTTAGAGGTCATCTTGCAAATCTTTATGGTAGAATTTTTTTGGTACATATGGTAAGGTGATCCCACAATAGTGATTTACAATTTTTGGCCAAACCTGACATTGAAATGAACATTTTGAACTTTTGCTTCACTTTTAGACACCTATAGATGTTAAACCATGAGGAATTTTAAGATCATGCAAAATAGTAATTTTTGACATTTTGTCTATAGATTCTAAATATATTTATTTGAAAAAATTTGGAATCAAATTGCATTTCTTTTCCATCTCCTTCAATAAATAGTTTTTGATAGTAAACATCATTTTCACAAAATGATGTGTACTTGGTAACACATAAATTTTCTCCTATGAAGGATAAATTTCAATTTTTTTCAAATTTAGATTTGTAACTACAATATCTAGGGAATGCATTTGGTTTCATGTTGTTTTATTGAATATTTTTTTCTTAATTATGTTTTTAAATTCAAACCAATTTAGACATAGGTTTACTTGCCAACACATAACTCTTTTTGTATGTATCAAAATTTTAAAAAAATTGTTGGATCAAGGACATCAATATCAGTGGCATAGATATTTTTCAGATTTTTTGGGTAATCTACTATTATTCCACATGTGCAAAACAAAGAGATTGATTTTTCAGTGAAAACCTACATTCACAAGAAATAAAAAATAAATAGAATAATAAAATTAAATATATTGAAAATTATACTCTTTGGAAAACTTATAATAAGGACTACATACTTAGAAAAATAAATTTAATGAATTCATTTGATTGCCTAAAAGGTAAATCAAAAATGATTTTTTATCAGCATTTTGATAGGTGTAAAGGAGACTCTGTTATATATATGGTTTAAAAATAGTAGGGTTATATCCAAGGGGGTTTGATCTAAGATGGTTTGATCAAACCCTCTTGAATTGGAATCCTTTAACTAGAAATTTTCAACACTTAAATCATTATATTTGTTAAAAGTATGCGATTTCAAAAAAAATTAGGATGTCCCAAAAAGTATAAACCACTATTGTGGGATCACCCGATAGTACGCTTCTTCAATTTCACATTTCCTAGATGAGTTATAATGGTCCAATTAATGTGTTTCTAACAACAACCAGGCTGAATTTGGTGTTTCAAAAAGTTGCAAATTTCACAATTCTAAAGGCAACCCATTTCTTTTTCTTGTCTAAAAAATCTTCAATTCCTTTTTCATAAAAAAAAAATTCCATATAATGCATTATTTTAATGTGTTTCAATTGTAGCGAACATGTTCGACAAGCCCATTTAAAAAGGAGGTACAAAATTTTTTATTTTTGGAAAAAATCTGATTTAAAACCCATGCTTTAAATAGTTGATTATGGTTTCTCACAAAAAATCTCAGCTCCAGGGGTCCCTGTATGTGCAGAGTGAAATTTCATTGTTTGGACAACAAACGAAATTAAAATCTCACCTATTTAATAATGTTTAAAACATTTAAAACATTTAAAATATTTAAAATACTTTTAAAAGTGAAATGCACGCCAATTGGCATCTTTTAGGGAAAAGTTCTAATATTTCTTAAACTTTATAAAGTTAACTTTATAAACATTGGTTGCCCGCTATCCCACCGTTGTCAACAAAGTAAGCGAGGAAGTAGGCAAAGCTTGCAAGGATTATAATATTTAAAGAAAAATGAATTTTTTGCTGCTATAAGGGTATGTGCAGGATCATGATGGGCCAAAAAGTGGCGATATGTAAGTGATATGATGGCCCATGTGGCTGAGGACAAATTTTTAACCCAAAATTGATGAAATGAAAAGGGTTTTTAAGAAAGATTCTCAACTTTCCACCAATATAAATTATTCTTTACTTTGAATTTAACAAGTAATTAATTACTTATTTGAATTACGACTAAAGTCCTAATTGATAGGATGATTGAAAAACATCTATAGCTTTGAAATGGTATCACATTTTTTGAATCTGAAACATGTGTCACATTCTATGCTTTGCATACTATAGGATTAAGAAAAGAAAAATGAATTTCATGAAATTTGGACCAAATTAAGGTGGTCAGATGTACGAGTTTTTATATTTTTTAAAAATTGTAATAAAAAAATCATAATTAATTATTTACTTGGAAAAAAATTACAAAAAAATATTTATCACATCGAGACATGAGTCCTCTACTTATATCTAAAATATTATAAAAAATAATTATCATTTTATTGTGGTTAGGGTGGTTAGACAAACACCTATTTCTTATTTTTTCCCTAAAATTTAAGTACTACTGCAATGAAATTGAAATTTTTTACCAAATAGATTTTTTTTTAAAAAAAAAAACCTACTAGTTTAGAAACTACATTCAATTTGCTACAAATTCTATTCTTACATATTTTTGAAATAATATAGATAACTTATTAATTATTTTATGTCAAGTTGCCTAACTCTATTTTTTCTAAATTTTATTGCCACCTAAGAGCCTGTTTTTTCCATGATGATCCTGCACATACCCATAAAAGGAAGGTTCATATTTTAAAAATAAAATAAAATTTTAAGCTTTATATTTGCTTTCCCCGACAACCGATGCCCTATGACAAAGTATGCGGGGAAGCAGGGAGAGGAGAGAGAGATGTTGGGAAATTAAAGGAGAGTATTTTAAAATATTTCAACTTTACCAATGTTGTTTTAATGTTTTTTCTAATTGTTGACCACTATCCTGCATCAACAGATGTTGTCATCAGTGAATGCTTGTGGGGAAGTAGAAAAGCATGGAAATGACTTTTCCTGGGTGTGAAAATCGTTCTCCATCATGTGCATATTTTATGTGTGTTATTTTGGGGCTATTGGAGGAGTGTAAATTGTTTTTTCAATCTGAAAAAGGACGCTTGATGCATTTCTCACACCAAGAAAGCAATTTTGGCAACATTTAATGCATTTTTTATTGCCAATATACATTAAAAATGCCTAGAAATGATTCCTCATTTCATGGAATTTTTTTGTTTCTATTTTGAGGGGTTTTTCTACCCACCATTACCAAAATTGATCTGCAATGAACATATCTTGGAGCTGAAAAATGAAATGTCGTCACGTTTTTGGGTTTTAAGAAGAATTTTAATGTCATTTTTGGGTTGCAAAAGGTGTTTTGTGCCTTCCAAAAGGTGATTGAAGCTTTTCTCACACATGGGTAGTGGTTTTGTCCATGAATTACCTATTGTTTGAGCATAGGTAAGCTAAATTGACTTGTGCAAGGTGCATAAATTTCCTAGTAGCCAAAGAAAGGTATAGATTTATATTCTTAGATTAATGTGAATGGTTTTCACTACTAGATGCCCAGGTTACAATAAAGCTCGGTCTTCAGTTAAAGATAAAGTAAAAGTGAAAATAAAATTAAAATAGGTCAGTTACAATCAAAATGCATAGATAAAATGGATACCAAAAGTGTAGTGTAAAATGGGATATTTTGAAGGTTGAAGTGCAAGGTTCACTTTATGTTTTCACTATTAGTAAATGGGTTTTGACCTAGAAGTAATATTTTTCAATTACAAAGTGAAAATAGAGTTGGTAAATATGATTTTACAGGTAGGATAATAATTTGCATGGGATTTGCAAGTGTATAGGATGTACAAACTTTAGTTGTAAATGAAGGTAGATTGAAGAGAAAAAATGAAGAGTGAAAAGAATATTCTAAATGCTAGTTGGTTTCAGAGCAATGGATCTCAGATATTCCATGTGTCAATGATAGATTGATTTTAGGGCTTCTTTATTTTCTTCTCTTTTCTCTTAAATGATAGGTTGTTCATGTTGATTATCCAAAATACTTAGAGGGGGGTGAATCAATATTCCATAATACCACTCAACTATAGACCATTCAAATATTAAAGCAATTATGAGTGCAAAAAAGAATGAAGACATTGAAATTAACATGACATCACAAAACACATGAACACCATATTTTTACGTGGAAAACCCAAAATGGGAAAATCCACGGCGAGGATTATATCACAATATAGTATATCCAAATACAGTATATTATAGGGGCTCACTACTAGGAATTAGTGTCCTTAAAAGGATCATAGCCATAATAAAAAATGAAATGGATAACAACCAAGGTACAAAAATATATGGCCTACTGCCAAAGGTATGAATTGATGGAATACACCTTCTATGTGTTGAGTTTAGTTCCAATGATGCTTTGAATGTGAAGTATTGCTCTTTTTAGCAGTCACATAACAATTCTCATCCAATCCTTGAATTCTACCACAATACATTACTCGCATCTGATAAATCATTTAAGCTCACACATTCTCAATCTTCTCCACATCACTTCACATACATCACTCACACCACTCACTTTTCTACTCCTATGGAAATGGAAATTATATTTCCTTCATTGATATGGTACAATTCCTTACCTAATTTGAACCTATTTTGGTACCCTTGCATTCATGACCCCCTTTAAATCATCATTAATAGGCCCCTAAGACCCTTTATTTCAGATCTCAAGGCTTATTTATACTAAAATCCTTTTTTTTAAAACAAAAATATTAAAGTTTCTAACAACCCATTATTAGCCCACATTGAAAAAATAGGATGGGACTCATACACCACCTTCAGCATATGAGTTCCCCTAGGTGGGACCCATACGCCACAAGTGGTGTATGAGTATCGTGTGGCCTATTTTTATGGTTTGAGGAGGAAATTTAAGATTTTAATTAAAATTTTTGGTTGATGTCAAAAGTTGAGATCTAAATAATAGTAAATTAAATAAAGTGCCTATATAAACAAGCTTATAGGCTATTATTTTCATCTAGAAAAATCAATCCAAGATCTAAGCATTCATAAGAACTCAAGCATTATTTCATAAGAGAATTCAAATTTTTCAATAAAAAGCAAGGTTGAAGTCTTGGAGCAGCATAATTGTGTTTTTGTGGGTCTTCAAGCTCACTTTCATTGAAGATATAGAAATGTCAAAGATTGATTATAATTTCCTATGGTGAATAATTATGGATTCTAGGTTGGGGAGATGCAACTAGCCATCAAGCCAAGCCTAATGACTTATTTCCTAGGTGATTCCATCCTCCATAATCACTCTACTTATGGCCTATGGAAGGTACATGTATTATTATGACTTATTAGGGTGATTAGGGATCTCCCAAAGTGAGCCAATCATCTTCATGTTTCATTCATTCATCTCATTCTAACACATTAGAATAGGGTTGCATTGCACTTTTGATTTCCTAATCTTAGATACACTTAAGGTTAGGGTTTATGGTCACATTTACATTCAAAATTAATTTTTTCTATCAAGGTTTAACTACTAAACTAGGGGTTTGACCAAGGCCAACCCACAATAAGAAAATCAACACTATATATTGTTTTGCAGTTCTTTTTATAGGTTCAAATTCAGAAATAAAGTTGGGAAGGAAGAGTAGGGATTTGAGAGTAGATCTAGAATTTGAATTTTTGAAAAAGAAGAATGGGACTCATATGCCACAAGTGGCATATGAGTCCCAGTATAGGATTTTTTTTAGATTTTAGAAGATCCTGAGTCAACATTGCCAAATTCATGTTTTAGTCCAAAAACCCTAGACTGGGACTGATACACCCAATCTAACGTATGAGTTCCAATATGCCTTGAAATTAGTATTTTTAGGGTTCTAGATCTCATTCAGAGCACATTCAAGTTCTTAGGTGCACCATTCAGATTTCTCAATTTTTTGTTATGTTTGTCATTCATTTTTATGTTATTTGTTGAAGTTTTTCACATCATTAGGTTTTTTCATTAAATATTGCATTTTATTTATCTTTCCAAGACCTAGGTTGGTGGTGAACCCCCTTTTAGTCATTAATCATACCCTAGGACAACCTTTAGTAGATCTCTTCCCCTCATTCCATCCTTGGGTGGAGATCTCTAGGTTTTCCTTGAGTGAAACAACTGTTTGAAGTAGTAACCCTATCTCCTCAAAGATATGGCCACCCTATTTTTGACATTTTATTTTGGTGAAATTTAATTTAGAACATCTTAATTATAATTTTGGGTGCATCATAATCCTAGATCTAGCTTGCATTAGCATTGCATGAGGTTTTGTATTAGTTAAATTGCATCTAGGGTGTCTAAATATTGCATTAGTAAAAGTGCATATAGGTTGCATTTTTGCATCTTGCATCATTGAATTTCATCTAAAATTTTAATTTGCACTTAGCCTAGACATCATCCAAACCGAAAAGAATAAATTTCACTTATAATTTTCTGAAATCTTTGCAAAAACCCTAAATTGGGACTCATATTCCCCTCTGGGCGGTTTAGTCCCAGTACATGTGGTTTTTCCTAATTTTTGGGTATTTTATCGTGATTGTTATTTAGCATTCAAATCCTTGAAATTTTTTTAATGGGACTTATATGCCCTTCTCAGAAATTTAGTCCCAATATAGATGGTTTTTCCTAATTTTTGGGTATACTATAGTGACTATTATTTAGCATTCAAATCCTTGAAAAACCCTGATTGGGACTCATACGACCCTATGGGTGATTTAGTTCCAGTACAAGAGGTTTTTCCTAATTTTTGGGTATTTTATGGTGACTATTATTTAGCATTCAGATCCTTGATAAACCTTGATTAGGACAAATATGCCCCTCTAGGTGATTTAGTCCCATGTCATGTTTGAAACTGCATTTTCTAGCATTAAAAACTCTATTTTTGTATTTCTATTTTCTATTGTTAGTTTTCTATTTTAGTTTATAGAGTTTCTATTTCACACATTTCATTAGATTTAGCTTAATTTAGATACATTTCAATTTTATATAGAATTGGATTATTGCACTTTTCATTTTCAGCATTAGCTCATAGTTCTATTAGATTATATTACACTTGGAATTCACTAGAAAAAAAAAACCAAAAACACCTAAAACTTGATGAACCTTTTGGAGAGATCATAGTTATTTATGTACGTAAAATATCTTTTTCCAAGTTAACCTAACCCTCAATCGTTTTAGTAGTGATGACATTGACATGTTAGATGAAGCCCTTGTGGATTGCATCTCACAAGGTTCATCCACTAAGGCTTGTTATGATAAACTAAGAGAAGTTAACATGATTCAACCTCAACTTATCCTATACCCACCTTCACACAAATATCAAACTAAAAAAAAAACCATTTTCACCCTTGAACCACCTAAGAACAATGTTTTGTAGCAAGAAAATTCGAATACCATTTCTCATGCATATAACACTAGAAAAAAATTGCAACCAAAACATCGAACTACAACATCTTTACCTTTTTCTAACCCCATCTTGCCTAGTGCTCATCATTTTCCTTCAAATATTGGAAAGGAGTATGATCTTGTTGAAAAACTTAAGAATACTCCTACAAATATATCGCTACGGGACCTATTTCAGAATTCACCTAATAATCACACTATGCTTCAAATCACCTTGCAACAAGTATGGGTTCCCTCTGATACAAATGAAAATGATGTGACAAGTTTAATACAAGGAATGAATGTAGTTAATGTAGACATTACCTTTCATCAACATGAGATACCTCCTTTGGAAATGAGAAATAAAAATGATGCATTCATGATAATAAAAATCTATGATGGGTGGGGAATAAAAAGTACCCTTGTTGATAATGGCTTTTCTCTTAATCTGTGAAGTGTGACCCTTTTGGATAAACTAGGCATGGATAAATAAATAATTTAATCTAACCTTCCTTATCGATTTGAGGATTTGAAAATGTAGGAAAGAAACAACTTGGTTTAATTTATTTGCATATTATAGTTGGAAAGTCTACCTTGAAAATTCCTATTCATGTCATCCCCAATAATCTTTCATATAATATTATTTTAGGGTGACCTTGGATTCATGAGATTCATGCAGAGCCTTCAAATCTTTATCATATAATGAAGTATGTCTATAAAAATTAGGTATACCAAATTTAAATAGACCTCAAGCCTAAAAGTTTCTTATAACTTGAAAAAGGAATGACAAGCCCTCTAAACATATTAATCCCAATATTGAACATAGAGCCTATGGAAGAAGAAAAAAAAGAAATGGAAATGGTGTCAAAATTATTGGAAGATGATTGGTCTTCCTTAGAGTTCACAGTAACGTTTATGGGAGAATACATAATCACAAGAAAAGAATATGAAAAACAAAAGAAGCCAATGGTGATGTCAACACAAAACTCAGAAGAAAACTCACAAGCATCTATCTCATCTACTATATAATAAGACACAAGCTATACAAAAAACTTGGATGAGATAGATTATCAACAACCACCAAACCCAAAATACATGAAGATAATTTATGGAAGAGGTTATGAGCTTATGAAATAACTTGGATATACTGGAAAATGATGTGGAAAGAAAGAACGAGGAATTTACATTCCTCTAGAGCCTAACACACAAGAAACTAAAAGTGATAAGCTATATTTTCCTTCTAAGATAATACAAGTAAACAAAATACCCTCGTTAAACATCAACACCATCATGTGTAATCCTAAAACAACTCTCACCTTGAAGTGTCCAAAATTTATTGATACATCTTGTGAAGCATCATTGGAGTGCTTCAAAGATGATGAAGTCTTGAAATAAATGTTAGGATTTTATGATAAGCCATCTACTCCTAAAAAGAAACAAGTTACATGTGATATGATTAGTACTAAGAAAGAAGATAGAGAAAAGAAAAGTAATGAGATTGATAAGGATAATGAAGAATACAATTCTGAATTTCTAAAACAAACCACACTTCCTTTGGGAGATACAATCGACATACCAATGGATATTAACAATAAGGAGAAAGTGATATAGGAAAGTGCTTTGAAGAAGAACAATAAGATCATTCAACTTTTCTTCATGAATTTCTTGAACCTTTTTCTTGGACTTATTTGGATATGTTGAGAATCAATGCTAAGATAGTGATGCACAACATAGTCCTTGTTGAAAATGCAAAACTGGTAAAACAAAAGATACAAAATATGAATCCTAATATAGCCTTACTAGTTAAAGTTGAGATTGAAACTATCCTTGACATCAGGTTCATCCAGCCTATTGATTATAATTCCTTGGATCTTGAACATTGTTGTAGTTTCCAAACCTAATAATCATATTTTTATGTGTACATACTTTTGTGATTTGAATAGAGCACATTTAAAAGATAATTTCCCCTTCCTAATATTGACATAATAGTAAAATCAATTATGAGACATACTTTTTTGTTATTCATGAATGGATTTTCCAGATATGATTAAATCATTATCAACCCTCAAGATCAATACAAAACAATATTAACAATAGCTTGGGGAAAATTTTGTTGGGTAGTGATGGCCTTTGGATTAAAGAATGAGGGTACAACATATCAATGAATTATGGTATTTATATTTCACGATTACATACATAAGATTTAGAAATATTATGTTGTTGATATTCTAGCCAAATATTTAACCTAAAAAGATAATGTGAATATTCTTCGAAAGATCTTTGAAGAAATATAAAAATACAACATGAGATTGAATACTAAAAAGTGTGTCTTTGGTGTAGATAGTGGATTTTTTTTAGGTTTTATCATATCTCACAAAGGCATTGAGGTGAACACGAAGAAAATTGATGCTATAGTTAACATGCAACCTCCTACAAATATTTTTTAATTACGTACTTTAGAAGGAAGAATTTAGGCTATTCATCTTTTTGTGGCATCTTTAGCAGACCAAACATTACCTTTCACACATCTCCTTAAGAAAGAGGTTCGGTTTAATTGGAATTATTTGAACGTTTGAAATATTATCTTTCCACTCCACTTGTTTTACAACCTACTTTCGAGGAAAAACTTTTTATCCTTTATATGGAAGAATCAACCAATGCTATTGTAGCATTGTTGGCTCAACAAGACAAAATAGTAAAGAACATCATGTTTATTACATTATTCAAACTTTGATTGATCATGGGAAATGATGCATAGTGATTGAGAAACATTATTTGGCTCTTTTATTTTATTTTATTAAATTGGCACATTACTTATTAAATGCTAAAATACATGTGATGAAGAATTTCAATCCTTTAAAACATCTTTTCACTAAACTAGGTTTATCGAGACACTTAGCTAAGTGGGTTTTGTTGTTAACTAGGTCTGACCTTAAATTTGTTTCAAAAGAATCAATTAAAGGAAAATAATTGATTCAGCAATTAGCCGATGCTCCTTCTCCTTTAGCATTACCTAATAATGATTCATTCCCTAATGATAATGTGGTGATGATTGAAACTACTACATGGGAGTTATATTTCGATGGATTTAAGTGTAGAACTAGCTTTGGTGTGGGGTTATAATAACCCCACCTATGAGAGAGCCTATTCTCTTATCTTATTGCTTAAACTTCCTAGGCACAAACAACACCACAAAGTATGAAGAATTACGTGTTGGACTTTGTGCTGCTCTAATTATGGGAGCTTGAGACATTAAGATATTCGATGATTCACAATTATTCATTAAACAAATAAATGGAATGTATGAAGAAAAACATGATAAATTATTGAAATACAAGGATCTCACAATGACTTTGTTAGAAAATTTCAATTCATACACCATTGAAAACATCCCATGAAAAGATAAGTGACATGCAGATGGAATCGTGGGTGTAGATTCCATTATATCACCTTAAGACCCTTCAAAATACTTCACATTTATTGTGCATATAGTAATGAAACCATCAATAGAGGATAAAATGGAAGAAGTATTATCGACGACCATGGAAATATCTAGTATAGGGTATGCGTTAATATTTAAGTATTTAAAAGATGGTACCTTTTTTTAGCTGACAACTAAGAACACTCGAGCTCACCTTTAGAATCTTGTGTCTAAATATATAATTATTATTAACATGTTGTATTAGAGGTCATTTGATGGTCTCTTACTGAGATGTCTTAGACAATCTGAAATCCCCATCACACTTGAACAAGATCATAGAACTGCTTGTGGAGGTCATTTTGGAGGATGAGCATTAGTTCAAAAACTAATCTGCATATGATACTATTGGAGACATATGGAATATGATTACTTTGTATACATTAAAAAATGTCACAAATCTCAAAAATATAGAAATTTGATTAATGCTCCTACCTCATGACTTCATGATCAAGTTCCTATTTGGCCCTTTTTAGTATGGGGTTTGGATCTTATTGGAAAAATATCACCACCTTCCTCCATCGGGCATACATTCATAATCACAATAGCACATTATTTTAGAAAATGGGTAGAAGCTATTCCCTATTCCCCTTCATTCAACAACTATTGATGTAATATGTCATTTTATATTGGAACACATTATTTCTCTCTCTTTTTACTTCCTTCCATGTTAGTTTAATACAATGGGACACCATTCAAAAAATATTATGTGAAGAAGTTCTTAGAGACGTTTAACATCCAACATCATTTTTCAACACCCTACTACCCACAATCTAATGATCAAGTTGAATCAACTAATAAAACCCTTAAACAAATTTTAAATAAAATAATAATAAATAATAATAAGGACTACCACACACAACTAACATATGTGTTATGGGCCTATCGTACACATGTTAGATTATCCACTAGGACTACCACTTTATAACCTTCTTTATGGCATCAAGGCAATAATGCCCTTGGATTTAGATATTATTACATTAAGAATAAATCTTCAAGGAATTATTGATGATAATACTTATAAAGGAAAATGATTACATCAGATTTAAATTCTTGATGAACAATTCATTAACTCTCTTGAGAATCTTCAAGCTTACTCTAGAAGAAAGAAGCATAGTTACAATGATAATGTTATTCCTTTCTTATTCAATGAAGGTGATTTTGTGTTATGCAAGAATCAATGTAATGTCAATTCTGCCCCAACTGAGAAAGGAAAGTTAAGCCCTAATTGGGTAGGACCTTACAAAATTGATGAAAGTTATGGGCTTGAAGCATACACATTAACATAAATGGATGGTGTGCCTCTTAAAGAACCTATTAATGTCGTGCATTTGTGTTGGTACTATGTCTAATGAGGATGCAACCCGAGACACATAAAATCACACACACAACCAGAGAATAATATTATTATTCTAAATATGAAAATCTTACATGCAAAGGATCTCAAATCCTCGAGTTTTGCAATACATGCAAATTATAGAAAGAAACTACAGAAACTCCCCTATTCGTAGCATGCGATCTTCTTTCCCCAAAAACTAACACAAAAATTAGAAACTACCCCATAAATAGCCCAATTCTCCGTTTGGAGCCAAAAACAACATTCTAATTATGCGCAAACTTCCGGAAGCCCTAACTCAAGATCTAACTGTCGGATCTTCAATGATAATACCTTTTTGGAAAGGTCTTGCGAAAATGAAGTGCCAAAAAGTGGGGCTTGAAGGCTAACCACTTTCGTTTTTTGCCAATTTTCGAGCCTATCTAGAGCCTTTAAGTCCCTCAAAATTAGCTTCGAAGATTTTGTAGGGCAAAAAGCAGAAACTGAAACTTGAATAACTTTTGAACTGGAAATGATCTTCACCTAATTCCTTCACCAAAGTGTTTATTATTCTGTCATGGAGCTTCCCTTAAATTTTTGTCTCCTCACGCCTTCAAATTCATACCTGCTAAAAATAGCAGTTGAGCAGAAAAAGCAGAAAAGCAGTTTTGAAAGTTGGGAGTTCTTCTTCGATGAAAAGGGTATCCAGAAATGCAAAAACATATACAGAAAGCTAAATGAAAGTAAAATATATTTTTGGGTGATGTAGGATTGCCCTTACACTATGTTCTCTCACATTGCTTCATTCTTGAAAAGAAACTATTTGTGTGTCTTGAGTACTAAAGTAATTATTTAAACTAATTTTTAGGTGGTAAATTTAGGTTTCATACTATTCAATTTCATATTGTGTGTTGTGTTAGATTAGATCCATATATGCATTTAATTTTCTTAATTATATCATAGGTGCATTTAATTTAGCATAACATACTCAATCATAATGTTGCATCTAAAAGGAACTAGAATAGTTTTAACTACATTGCATAAATCATGTTAGATCATGGAGAAATTTACTAAATACTCTCATAAATATTATTTGATAAATCACATTGCCATCTAACTCAAACAAATAAGTATAAACAATCAACCGTAAATGATCATATATATATCACAGAGCTTAATAGTGCATGCCATCAAATATACAATACTAGTGTGTCTTGTGGCTACTAGATCCCTCGGAATCTAGTGATCACATATGTCTAGAGATAGTCTGTTGCGATTTGGTAGTATGCAATTGTGATCATAAACTGATATGAGTATCCAAAGAATAATGTAGACCTTGTGCTCATCCAACAGTCATGGTCTCCCATCCAAAAACCTCTAGGTGATCTCGCTCTATGCAATCTTTGGTTTCTTGTATCCTAGCTAACTCTGAATGAATTCTCTCGATCTTCGTTGCACATTGAGATGATCACATTGTGAGGTCCACCTCTACGATACATTTATTTCTTAGACTATTTTGAGTTTTAGTATTATTAACTATGTTTGGTGATACCATTTAGGACATGATATTTTAGAAAATTGAGATTTTGATGCTTATGAAGTTTAAACATTTGAATTCTTATGATAATTTGACTATGGGTAGGCTAGATGCTTAGTTAGCTTATTGTGATGGTTGACCAAATGTTATGCTAGTTACTGTGGTCATTCAATTTGATTTTGAAATGATGAACAATGAAATATGTGATATGAATGAACCACATTGCAGTTTGAAATTAAGGTAAATGAATTGGAGATGATATGTGATTTGTTATTTTTCCAGTTATGATATGAGATATATATATGCTATGTGAAATTCTGAAACTTGAGTATATGAAATGGTGATTCAATTGTTTGGATATAGGATTTATTTGAATGAAAACTTATGTATATGAAATGGTGATTCGATTGTTTTTAAAATATGATTTATTGGATGGATTAATGTGTGCATTGAGTGTGCAGGTACACTTTCCATGGCCAATGGAAACTGGAGGTAATTTTGGGAACCCTGAGTAATTAACCCATGAAACCGAGCTATAGTCCATATGAAGGGACTATAGTTCCATTTTGTAATGTATTTTATTCATAATGTTGTTTGTGAATGTTTGTAAGTGATTTTTTTTATTTTCCATGTCAATCCACCTAGATGGTGAGTTGTCCATCAAAGCAAACAAACTCGGATTTGAACTTTAGGGCACTTTTTGGGGGTTGAAAAGATATGTTTTTAAAATATTTTTATGGGTTTAAGGTCCTTAGGTCAAGTACCTATGGGTTAGGTACCTTTTTAGCTCAAAATTTCAAGTCAATTCCATGATTGGGCACTCTTTTTGAGGCCTTAAAAAGGTTTGACGAAATTAAGGTTTTGAGAAGTGGGATGGGGACTAGTCCCTTTCCACTCCCACTTCTCTATGTGTCTTGGAAGTTGGGAGAGTGAATGGGTGAATGGCAAGTGTCACTTCCCCATTCCAATGAATTCAAACTTGAATTCCTATATAGAAAACCATGAACAAGGGTTTTGGGGGTCCTCTTGGGTATTCTTTGTTTTGGAGTTGTAATTTTGGCTTGGGAGCTCTTCGATTTGGCTTGGGGGATTGCAGAGAAAGCTTGGAGGAGGATTTGTGCTCTTTCTCATCACTTACTTTCCAAGGTTGGATTGAGGTAAGATTTCCACATCTTTTGATTTTTGTGTTTTTAAATTTGTAAGCTATGTACATGTATTTGTGTGTTTTGGAAATGTTTCTTTTAAATTTTGTTTTGTGGGGAAAGGGTTGTAATGGGATAAGCTCACCCAAATTTGGGAAGAGCATCCCAAGTAGGGGATGGTTGGAGTAGGAACCTCCATGGGGACATATTATTCCTCCTTATAAAGGAGAGGTTAAAAATGGGGTATGAGTACCCATATGCTTTGTGAAATGTGAAGGGTGGTTTGGGTGGAAAAAAAAAAAGAGATGTGAAAGAAGGGTTGGTAATGAAGGGATGAAAACTTGTGATGGTTATCCATGGTGTATACTTTTGAGTCCCCAAAATGGAGTGCGTAGTCCACCCTCCATTCCCCATTGTGGGTTCACAATGAACTCTTTCTTATGTGAAGTTTCCCTTGGGTGGGTGTGAAATGCTTATGTTTATTTTGTGTGTTAAATGATATTTGGTTTGCATGTTTGTGCCCGGCTCCCATGTTGCCTCCTAGCTCGGGGGTGGTTGGTTTTCCAACCAAAGGTTGGGAGGTGGGCTCCCCATTGGCCTTTAGAGAAAAGTTTGTATGTATTTTGCAGAGTGGAGAAAACTAAACAATTTTGGAATAGCTATGTTCTCATGGATAAAGATGGTGTCATTATGTCAAAGAAATATGTCCCTTTGGATTGAGTGTTATGGTCCTTGAAAGATTAGCGTAAAGAGTTTGGGATAATCTGTTTCAAGTATGTAATCTGTGGAAAATATGTAACTATTTTATCAATTTATGTTCAACAGAAATAAAATAAAACAAGAACAAGAACAAAATTATTACTTGTGTTGTGTGGAGAAATGAGATGCAAAAATAGGCATACTCAGATTTTCGTGTATGATCTTTTCCTGCAAATCTGTAATGTACCTGTTTGAAATTAAGACTTGAAGCTAAGCTTACATAAATAAAACTTATTCTGCAAATGCATTCTATTAGTAGTGTTTTCTCATATGTCTTAAAATACTAGCAAATCTATGAAACTTAGCTGTTAGGTGTAAAGATAGATTTTTACAATATTCGTTTTCTTGTGTATAAGACAGAACCAGTAGGCCAAATGATTGTTATTCTGGAAATGTGATAAAATAACAATAAAAATAGAAAAATGTATTGAAAACTACGTTGAATAAATCGGTTGCACAGTAGTTTTTTTTTTGTACTTGGTAATGAAATTCCTATCTTCTGTTTTCAGAATTTATACATTTTATCTCGTAGCTTGAAGAAGCATAATGTGACTGCGTCCATTAGTTACATGTCATACGCTAAAATGTCTGATGAAAAGAGTTATAAAGAAAAAGTAGGATATTGGTCCTGGTTGATAGTTTAAATAGTTTGGAACGTAGTGCCGCCTGTAAAGTCAAGATGGTCGTGTGTTGTTTTTTATAAAAAAAGGGGTTATCTCAGCGTTATATCAAAAGAAATAATAAGTAACATATTGATTTCTGTTTATCGTTGCATTCTATTAGTTTCGAAATTCCTGTAGTTTTGATACATTACTGTAAACATCCATAACAGTTGTGACAACATTTTTTAGTGCAAAGTATTTCTATACAAGTACTGTTATGATTAAGAAAAAAAAAAATGTGGAGAAGATAAAATCTGTATCACCCCGAGCCCTACCAACTTTGTCATTGTCCAGCCCCTGCATCGTAGGTCCATCTGTAATGCCATCATTATGCGGTTCTTTGAAGCCCTTGGGTGCGCGAAATAGCAGATGGATTCAAGCCACCCTTGCTCGCTAGTTTCGATGTCTGCCTAGGCGTCAGTCGTTATCCCTATCCAGCAGCTCACTCTTTCGCAGTCCAAGAAATAATAAAAAAAAACTAAGAGCTCCTCTCTGTCGCATAACAGGAAATGAAGAAAATCAATTTTAGGGCAGATACCGTAGTCGTTGGAGGGAGATCATTAGGAGATTTCTTTACAGTTCTTTCCATCATTCAAAATGGATGCGAAATTTTATGAAATGTAGTTACTAGAAATCTATAACGTGATCTTCCACCAATCCGGTCGGCTGCATAGATAAACCTATACTAGATACATTATATAAATTATTTGTATGCCATTTGCTTGGCTGAGTGGACCTTTCACGTGCTACTGTTATTTCCTGGGAAAATCACTTTTATAACTGTTGTTACTCATCCTGACATTGAGTTAGTCAAACTCTCTGCCTCGCCCAATGATCAGCACGTTGCAAATGGCATTATAAACTTGTCAGTATCATTTCACCCAGCTCATAATCTCCTTTACCGTACGATATAAATACATATTTGTCTCACTGTAACTTCGATTTCCACAACAATTTGGTCAAATGCTATAAGAGTGTATTACGTCTCTTCTATGTAAATCTTGGCCTACTGTCAAACCTATCGGGAGTCATAATACCCACCCTCTACTGACTCACTTCTTACGTTCAGGCCAGTATTATTCCGCTAAACACTATTCCTCACTCACTTCGAACGTTGAATGCATAATTTTGTCTTATTAATGTTACCCATGATTCCCATAGTTACGCATATGTGCATGTATATAAAAGCGTAGGTAGACATCCTCCTAACTATGGATTTTTCTTGTTTTCATGCCGCTCCCTGTGAGATTTCATTCTAAGAATCTAAAATGCATCGTGGGTATACCTTGCATATAATTCTCCTTCATTAAAGTAGAGGGGAATGTATCCCCATATTCTCTTAAATTAAATCTTATAAATTTAAATAAGATCTTAAACATAGGTAAAGATTAGTAGTTAATATAAATCCTTTAAAAGAGAGTAAAATTCTCTTTATTCGTATTCTTCTCACTTTTTCTTTAAGGAAAACTGATAATATATAATATGTAAATGAAAAGGAATTTAAAAAGGTATTTGTTTGTATAATCTATATTTTAATTTTATAGCTTTTAAATTTATTCTTAGAGTATATATGTAATTAAATTAATAATGATTAAATAATGGTAATAGTAAATAAATTAAAACAGAAATATAATAATTAAATTATAGAATGTAAATATTTTATTGATTTTCATATTTAAATTTTTAGGTTGAAATATTTAATGTAGATTTAAACATCATTATCGGATGTGTGTAATACATCGTCATGTTGTGCATGATTAGTGTAACGATAAGTAAATTTACAAACATGTATAAGAAAAAATAATAATAATAATAATTAAAATAAAAAATCATGTTTTGCCTTGAAGTAGATTTTGGGCATTACACACATCTCCTCATAGGAAGCCTCAGCTCGGTTAGAATGTCTCCTAGAACCCTAATACACTTCCCTCAATATAACATAAGGCTCAAATAGCTCTAGGTCATGCTCCATGATGGGTGAGGGCAGGTAGTTGTATCAACATCCTTATTGTTGATTGAAGGAGGCACTGTCTATGTGGCTACCTATCGATAGAGATCATGCAAATATCTCATAGACCTTGCAAGATATAAATCATATAGATCATCAATACACATCATGGTATATAAATAAATCAAAATCATAAGCATAAGCATAATAATAAATAAAATGTCATCACCTAGATCCCCAATTGGCTATGTAAAGACAACCTCATCCTATGTAGGAGGTATGGAGGATGTCCTAGCCTCTTCATTCTCGTAAGTGTTGATATGCATCACAAATGCCAGCTATGCTTTGGTAACCTAAGTTGGAGCTGGATCTCTCCACTCATGGGAAACTATACCCTCATATATTGTGTCACTACCCTCACTCATCAGGTGCTCCTACTCATCGTCCTCCTCATCCTCCTCTCTCTCATAGTCTGGGTCTGCCTCCTCCTTGTAGTCCTCATCTATCTCATCTGCAAATAAATCTGATGTCTTGAGCCCTATATCCTCACCTATCTCATCCTCCTCATCCCTTTGATCCAAAAGTGTTCCTACACAACCTATAGATTGATCCATCAGGAATATAGGATCTATTTGTGCTACAACTCACCACTCCTTGTATGCATCAATAGTACCGATCTCATCAACATCGAAGACTAGGGGCATGTCAAGATCTATGTCCTATAAATAATTGGATCTAACATCATCCATTGTGGCTCGTCTAGTGTCTTTTGGGCTCTAGGAACTATGCATTGATCACCTATAAAAAGGGTGTGCTACTAGTGGTACCTATATCTAACCAAATTACCACATGACATGATCATAGTAGAATGGTACTACTACATAATCGTGCCTCCCTTGAAGAAACCTACTCCTTTATATCCTTCTTAGCTTTCAGGTACCATCTAGGAATTGTGGTATCAACTAGTATGGTCTCCAAAGAACCTCTTCTGAATCTAGTCAGTTAAATCAAACTCTGCAAAAATGTAAATCTCCATACTACCATGAAAACATCAATGGATAACTAAATGCACATGGGTACCTGAGGGTGGATATAGATGGAAATTTTAGTGGCCTAGTACATGTGATAGGCTCCAAGCACCAAACTTGTAATAGCATATAATGTACCATGTTGTTGACCTCATAGTATGCAAACTACCCTAGATCATAATATAAATGTGCAAGGATGTTGTAGCCTAGGCATATATGATCTTGTGGTGATCCATCTTCCTGATCATGTGAGAAATACCTCCATCCAAGTGTGCTCATCGACCATTGGGGATGATTACTAGTGCCACTATGAATATCACGATGCATCTCAAGATTGGTAATTATGCATAGAGTAGCCACACTAGCTCAATACATGGCCCTATGATATCATCTCAAATAGGTCCGCCAAGGAAATATCCTATATATGATCACATCTATGTGTATGAATGATCCCTTATGAATTGCATGGTCTCTCCTTGGATAGGAACCTGAAGGATGTCATGTACATCCTCTAGGTTGATTGTCATTTGACTGATGGGTATGTGAAATGTGTAGATATCAACATCCCACCTCTTTCCAAGCACCATAAACATAACATCATGGTACCTCATGGGAGGCATGAGGTACACCCATTATAATCCAATTATCTATAAATTCTAAGTGTCTTCATTTGATAATGTCTAGACTAGGTCTCATATGTGAAATATTTGTCTATCTCTAAGATGCTATCACAACTGCGGTGGAATCTAACAAAAAGAAAAAACATGTTTTATACGTATTCTAAAATATTAAATATATGCATCAATAGTCAAAAAGTGTGCTAAATTGTCTCCAGGATAATTTTCTAAGGGTTCTAAACACTTTATTCCCTATTTGGGACACTTCACGAAGAAACATGACACTTTGCAAAAAAGTGTGACTCTTCACAAAAAAGTGGGACACTTTGCAAAAAATGGGGAGACGTTTTGAGAAAAGGACGCTTTGTGAATTTTTCTTCTAGGGTCCTAAATTTATCAATAAATGCATAAAACATAACATACATGCATAAAAATCAAGCTAAGTTGGAGAATAATCGACTCACCTAATGCTAAAGTTCACCTCGAGCTACCTCCTCATGAAGGCTCTTGAGTCTTGGAGGAACATACTCTCGAATGCTTGGCATTCTCACTCACTATCAAACAAAGTCAAACTACAAGAAGGTAAAAATAAAAAATGATTACAAATTACTTCACTTCTTACTCTTATATACGTCAAAATTATGTCAGTTTAATATTAGGGTTAAAAGTTCTTTTCATTCAAACTAGCATATCAAGGTCTAAAGAACTCCATTTTTTATATCATTTGTTGAGTTGGATTTGTGATTCTGCACCCTTCATCATCAAATTTCTACCAATATGTGGTATGGTACTTGGAAATACCATATTATACAACTTATCTAATTCAATGTGGTTAGACTGAAACCTTGATTCCACCTCCATAAAGCAAGTAGAATAAAGGGGGCATACATCTACCCTCAAATTTAATTTATATAATAAATTAGATAAGAGAATTTTGAAAAACTAATGAAACTCTTTGTAGGACGTGGTTCCTAACATTGTGGTTTTGTAGATAGATACAATGGGGACTTCATCCTCCCATACTCACAAATGAATCCATATGAGTATCCTTTTATGAAACGATGTTTATTGTTTAGAGTCATTTAGCTTGTATATGTATGTAGAGTCACATGGGTGCTAAAGTGGGGGCTAAATGTGGCAATCGAAATTGTACTCCCTTCTTAAATATGGTATAATTCCTTACCTAATTTGGACCTATTTTGGTACCCTTGCATTCATGACCCCCTTTAAATCATCAATAATAGGCCCCTAAGACCCTTTATTTTGGATCTCAAGGCTTATTTCAACTAAAATCCTAATAAAATCAACAAAAAATTTTCTTTTTTTGAAAGAACAGAAAATGGGAAAGAATGTTTCTTTCATATGGTTTAGAACATAGAGCAAGACCCACTTTCCAATTATCCCATTGAAGGATAACCCTAGAGATCTCTATACAAAGGAGAAAAATATCTTACAACAAGGTTTTCCTAGGAGCTAATTATAAACTAATGAGGGGTTCACCACCAAGTTAGGACTTGGAAAGACAAACACAATACAAGATGTAATGCTTAACCCTAATATGATGCTACCTTTCACTAAATGACCTAGAAAAGTATATAAAATAGAATAATAAGCTGAGAGATGAAATGTGTGCACTGGGGAATCTAGATATGACAGAATGAGGCTCTGAAAATTTGAAAATAGTGACTTTAATGCCAGCTAGAACTCATACGCCAAGCTCAACGAATCAATCCCAGATCTAGGTTTCTATGTAGAAACAAGAATCTGGGAAATGGGTATTCAAATCTATAAAAACCTAAAAAATTAACCTTAACTAAAACTCAAACACTAGAATTGGTGTATCAAACTAGTTAGGGTTTTCTAAAACTTCAAGGTTTGAATCTAGTCTTCAAGGTCTACTTTGTGCTCCCTAATTGTTTTTTGGATTTGAAACCCTGATTTGCAACCTATAGAAGTCTTTCGAGTGTCTCCAATGTAAGGTGATAGATTTGATAGCTTTAGGCACTTTGAAAAATTTCTTCAAACTTTCTCCTCAATGTTTCTTCAATATAAACCTTCAAATTACACACTAAAGAGAGGGAAAAATATTCTTTTGTTTGTGCATAGGGGTTTTCCTTTGTCAAACCTTGTTTTGGTAATCAAACCTTGAAATGCAATGAAATAGGAATGGAGAATTACGAATGAATAAAATATAATGTTGCAACTCACCAAACCCCAACAATAAAAGGCTACAAACATCTATGAAGTGGATCCAATGGATGTATATCTTGAATCTTGTTTGAATAGGATAGGTGTTGAATGAATTGCTAGCTTGAATCATAAGACCCTACATCACAATTTTTAGCTAAAAAAAAACATGATGCATGATGACTTTGACATGATGTTTGATACTTGAATAATGCTCTAAAATGCTTGATAATTTTCCCTTGAATGTTCTTGAATAATATTTTAAACACTTGAATTCTCTTGTAAACTCAACTTTTCTATAAGGATGCTCATTAAACTTGCTAGGTGTAAAATGAGGGAAATAAACTTATATTTATACTTTATTATACAAAAATTCCTAAAATTACAACACTACAAGCTACCATCAGATCTAGGAGGATAAAATCTCTCCAAGAATTTGAATTATTTTTAATTTTGGGCCACACGAGACTCATATGTCCAAGGTGGCGTATGAGTCCGAATAGGAATAATTAATGGGACCAAATTAAAAAATGCTTAAAAAGGTGTAAAACCAAGATAGGGACCCAAAACCATAGGTGGGACCCATATGCCCAAGGTGGTGTATGAGTCCTAGATCACAAAATCTAGGCCACACATCCTAAAACCACCTGAATTATGATTGGATATTGATTTGTGTCATGATTATCCTCAAAAAGATGCATTAAATAAGGATTTTGGATGTAAAATAAGGACAATTAAAGAATAAATAAGCCCAATTATTATTGATGACACTAGAAAAGTATGAAAGTGTGTTAGAAAAATTTACAACACCCTAAATAAGGCATGATTAAGGCACATTTTGGTTATGATGGAACTTTAGAAATCTGGCCTACAAATTTAATTGATATGCATGTTTTTGTGGTTTTCCATGGTAGATTTTCTATAAAATAGTTTTAGAAGGGTCTAGGATTAGGGTTCCATTGTTGTTTCTAGGTATTCATGTAAAACCCCACTTTCATATCAAGCACCCTAGGTCTGTTCTATTTGATTGTTACCTTTTGGTGAGACTTTAAAACAACTTGTCCCATATTTTTTTCCTCGTTCTCCATGGTAGAATTTCTATAAAATAGTTTTAGAAGGGTCTAGGATTAGGGTTCTACTATTGTTTCTAGGTATTCATGTAAAACCCCACTTTCATATCAAGCACCCTAGCTTTGTTCTATTTGATTGTTACCTTTTGGCGAGAATTTAAAACAACTTGTCCCATCGTCCTGTTTAGGCCAAGTCCCCTTCTTCACTTTCATCATGTTTTCCTATGGCCGACCCTAAATTTTCCTAAGTCTAGGGTGGCCCCCATGCCTCATTTTAAAACAACTTCATGCCATTGTTTATTGTCAACCTAGTCATGTACCCTTTATCTTAATAAATGGTTTATATTTTACATAGGGACAAATTTTTGTGGCTGTTGATGATAGAGTGTTAAATGTCATCTAGTCCCCGCCATCCCATGATAACCCCACCAAAAATTACTGAATGATAACAATATCATGGGAAGGCACCATCTGTCACATTCAGAGGAGCCAAAATAAAATTATGCATGTTTTAATATATTAATCCGACCTTCATGTATTAATTGGCAAGCTACCAAGGCAGACTTCGAATGGACATGCTTAAAAGTGGAAGATATTTTTTAATCTCAACATAAAAGATTCTCGACAGTTAAGGTCCAAGTTATCAGTTATCTAAATGAGCAAGTTTATTGAAGATAAGGATCTTGGGTTTCCCACTATCACACGATCAAGAGTTGCAAGGTGTTTAATGATCATGATATAAAAGGAATGATGACATGTGGATTTATTTGACGACGCAAGACGTGGTGTGCCATTTTCTATGATGGAAGTCAATTTCAGATTGATTGAAGCATAGGTATTCGATGATCCATATTAGATGAAGATTGAAGGTTGAGATTCAAATCTTCATCAAATGCGATTGGAGTCATTGGTGAAGTGCACGAGCGAGTAGTAACGATGGATGAGACGTACTCTTTCCTATTTCAATTGAATAAAAGGATTATTTCCTTGTTTTATTGCTCACAAAAATAATTCAAGGAACTTCGCAAAGTAGTTTTAAAGCCAAAGAGGAAATCATGAGTTGTCGCAGTGAATAATTAGGCTTTTTGCGATTAAATTTCTGTAAGTTAAATTATGCATTTCCTAGTGAAAATTTTAGCCTGAATTTAAGTGAATTTGCAATGTGATTGTTGAGTGATTGTTTGAAAAAAAATTTAGGGTTGTAAGTGAGTTGAATTTTTTTTGAAATTGCAAATTACATGTTGGTAATTTTTCATTCTTGAAAAGACCTAGTTTTTTCTAAAGTCTGTATTTCAAAGTAGACCCTAGTTTGTTCAAAATGACACCCTCAAAGCACCACTCTGGCCAAATTGATTTTTTTAAAAGGAACCTGTATGACGAATTCTTAGATCAATTTAAATTGTCAAAAACTGATAGAAGAAAAGGGCAGGCCCTAATCCGAGGAAAAACCCTTGGGGAGGGGTTAGTATATAATTTCTTTAATACAACCGATGCTAAGGTGTCGATGAATGGTTTCAATATGTTCAAATGGTGGTTTGGACAAAGTAATTTTCCTCACCCATTGTTAAATGGTTCAGTTTACAACATGGGAAAATTTGTGGTACCTAATGTATTTCTAGATGTGGATTTGCTCAGGGCAATGGCTACAAGGTATAATCCTGTCACATGGGTGGTCAGGGATAATGATGGAGGGGTTTTATTGAGTATTAACAGAGAAGAATTTCAACAAGTTTTTGATTTTTCTGAACCAGTGACTTCCTAGTATCTATTGAGCTTGAAGAGATGAAGTAGAAATATGAGAAAATTAAGCCTCTCTTTTGAGTTAAGATTCTCCCACCTTATTTGTCCAAGGCAGGAGGTTCAAGAATTCATATTAGCCCTAATGATCAAGAGCTTTTCAAACTAGATATTTTTGTCAAACACTTCTAGGCTACCTTTTATTCACTATGCCAAATATTGGGATTTAGGCCTAAGACTATGATGCCAATAAAATTCATGTTCAATGGGGTGGAAATAAAACATCCAAACTTCTTTGTACTTTATGGTTTTGCTTCTTTCCTAGCCAAGAAAATACATGAATGGTTAGTGAAGCTACAACAAAATGATACAAGCACACCTTTCTATTGGTATTCTATGCTCATGCATATGTTTTTGTTCAAGAATGTAGATTTATTCTCTGAGAAAATGAAACTGAATAGATTCGTCGGTGAAGAAAAGTTGCTAGTACAAATTTTGATTGCTAACCTTTCATATAATAGAGAAAGTGCTAACTATATATAGTTTGATAACTGGTTTGCATCAATACTAAGAGCAAAGTTGATGGTAATTTCACCCAGGGTTCCTATGGAATTGCATGATTTTCTTAAGCCCAAGGAGAGGAGGCCTGATTTGAGGATCTTCCACAACTTGGGTGATATCATCCCATATCCAGTCAGTACTATTTTGAGAGTGTATGGATTTTAGGGAACTCAATGCATCCTTCCTTACAATGTGTCACCAAGAATCGGATTTGCTGAGTTCATGTGGCAGATTGGTTGTATTCATCAAGACAATCTCACTAGAAAGCACAAGGGGACTTTCTATCCAGATAATATGATAGTTTCTGATTTTGTTATTACAAAGGGAGGATGGGTACATTTTGAGAAATTCTTTGATTTATTTAATTTAGGTTTCAGTCCTAGGAGGTAGTTTGTTCGTGAGGGTTTCTTCGCTTTGTTCAGACAAAGAATAAAGGGGGAAAAATTTGTTCATGATTTCAATTTTCTGAAGAGCTTATTAGGAATGATTTTGACTTAAATAGGCAAGAACTAAGTAAAGAAAAATGGGTTACCTATGAAACATTGTTGGCTATTGTACACAAAATGGATCCAAAATATGATCCATTGATGGAATTCACTCCTTTCCATAAGAAGATTGATTTATTGATCAAAAACTTGAAGGAAATCATGGAAATTTTAATGATAAATAAAATCAATCTAGAGTTGGATTTTGGTAAACAGGAACAAGTTGTAGGTCCATTGGAAGAAAGGCCATCCTACCAACCTCCAAAGGACAAGCCCATCTATAATAGGCTAAGGGATGATAGTGATGAAGAAGGAGAGAATGATAGATAGGGAAAAGATGGTAATGGAAATGGAAAAGCCACCAAGATCACATCTCAAACCACCAGGAACCATAAAGATAATTGATCTCGAGTCATCACCAAGAAGGATTCCCTCACCACCACCATCATCACCAACTCCCAAAAGACAAAGAATTGATCAATCCTAGGAGGACTTGATGGATGAAGTTATTGTTACAAACCAGGACCTACAAATAGGAATGCCATCCCCTCCATGACCATTTTAATTGATCTTGTCAAACCTAGACATGAAGGGCAAGTGTGTATAGGATGCAAGAATCAAAGCTTGCAAGGAATTCTTAAATGATGATAATTTTGTAAAAATGCCAACCTTCTTGCAACTGGTATGGAGGATGAAATTGGGAGATTACTAGGAAAATTGAAAGGAAAGAAGAGGTCAGAGGCCGAACAATTTTGATGAGGAAAATGATGATGAAGTGAAGGCTGAAGTGATGAGTGAGTTTAAGAAAATCACTCGAAAGGAAGGGAGAAAATTGGTTGATCAAGATGATGTCTTCATCTTACCTGAATGGTACATTGTTGATGCAGTGGTCTTTAATTCCATTTTCAAATCAAAGGATCCCCTCCAAAATTCAAAAGAAGTCAGGTTAGCACTACAAGACATTGCCTTCAGTGAGGAGTATGAGACCTTGGCAATATGGACTTTGGCCTCGGAGGGAAGAAAGCAAAGTGTAAAAAATATTAACCCTAATTTGAAGGGAGGGTTAATAATAAAATGAGCTTTAGAAAATTCAGCAATGGAGGCTACAAGTTTAACTATGAATGTGGTCGAATTGGCACAAAAAAATCCAGAAAGAGAGGAAGCTAAAAAAAGGAATTATATGGAGAAGTATAACTTTATGATTCTGAAATATAATAAGATGCAAAAAAGGAATATTGAGATAAAAATAGAGGTGCAAAGGCTGAGGTACAAGAAGATAGGGGCAACATCAATTTCTCCTATGATTAAATTATTATCATCTACATCAGGGTCATCACTTCCCACTTCTCCCATTGTTTCCAGACCAAAGTATCTCATTGAGACTCCTACCCTTCATCCCACATTAGAACAAGTTGAGGAGGAGCTAGAGTGATCTATTGATCCAACAAAGAAACAATTAAGTCAAACAATCACAAAGCTAAAATATTTTTTGAAGAACAATGAGGAGATGGAAACTCTAACCCTAAGGGAAATTATCACCACAATTTTGCAGCATTTAAATAAAAAATTTGATAGTATATTTCCAAGTATACAGTCTTCTTATTCTTTATTAGTGGGTGCAAGAAAGAATTATGATAGGGATCAGGAAGTAGCAATACCATTGATTGAGAAATGGGTCCCTAGGGATGATGACTTGGATATAATGTAAAAAGCCTCAAGATTTGATTTTAATAATAGGCCACAGTCATTGAGACCTATTCAAGTATTGGTTAAATCACTGCAAAGTTTTCAAGCCTTATGAGATGACTTGAGTAGGAAGATAGGGGAATTGGTGAAGAGTTTTAATTATTGGAGCGATACACTATTGCCTGATATAATTGATGAGCAAAGTAATATCATGTCTCTTCAACAATGGAAGGATCGGACTAATAGGGTCATTGATGCCCAAATTGTTTTAATTTGTGATGACTTGGATTCAGATCTACTAGAGAGCTATATGGACAAAATCATCAACACTAGTTCATTTCTTGAGTCTTTTAAAAATGAGGCAAACCAGGTAGCAGTTAAATATACACCTTATAAAGCTGGGTAGATGAGGTAATAAACTTCAATTGATGAAGTGATGAGGAATAAAAGCGATGGGTAGATACATATATAACTAAGGAGGACTAAAAGTAGGAGTAAATTGCTAATAATTAATTAATTAACTATTACAGTCATAACAATTTCAAGTTTTCTTTTTTGGTGGAAATTTAAGTGTGTGTGCTCTTGAAGATTTTCTATTATATCAAATCATCCTCAATGGGAAAAATGGAAAAGAACAAGAAGATTTTCCAAGGGGAAATATCTGTTCTAACTAAATTTTGAGATGTCACAGAGTGGTCCAATTGGCTGGTGACATGTGTACTTTCTGGCCCGATGCTTGTTTTCTCCTTAATTTTCTATAAGATGGATTTCAAGGCCAGAAGTACGAGTTAGCAAGTTAGGAAATAAAAATTTGGTTCTGAGTCATTTTGTTATAGGTTTTGATTTGATGGAGATATAATGTTGTATGAAAATACTAGCATTTGAATTGGACTGATAAATTCAAGCTCATGTCTCTCATGTGTACAAGCGTATTTAAAATTTTGAATAAATTGATCAAGGGTTATTTTGCTCATCTCACTATTGTGGTGTGTGAAATTCTTATTTTATCTTTGATTCAAGGAATGAATTAAAATGCTTAAATAAGATTGTAGGTGGATATGTTTTGTACAAGGATCTGATAAGTAGTGTTGAGTTAGGGTTACATATTGGTGATATTGTAAGGCAATATTATCAAAGATCTTATATGCTATGAGTTGAATCTATTATAAACCCTTAGGTATTTTTGAATTTGACTCCTCCAATGGAAATAAGGCACTGATCTAAGTTGCATCTATTTTTGTGATTCGGTATTTGTTTGTGTTCACTTGGAGCTTGCTAAAAATTAAAATTAATGAATATATTTTACTTTGAAGTGTTGTTATAATTATCTCACACTCCAAATGGTTGATATTTATTGATGAACAACCAATTTTATTCAGTATTATCTTGTTATGTTGAGCTATTGAGTGAGATTATCTCTTATGGTTAATGTTATTTATGATTACGGTGCAGAGGGCATAGACACATTAAGGGATCACCCTCTCGGGTCCTGTAGAGCCCAAAGTGTAGGAGGTCCTTAAAATCCTCATCAGTTGGTCTAGGTCCTTTGAGCTGCCCTTGATTGTGATTGGAAATTCCATAGGTAGATTAGAAGATCAATCTAGTTTCAATAAAAAACAAACCAACAAAATGGTGACTCTATTGGGGATTTAATTTCAATATTTTTTTCCAATGTGTCTATTGTCCATTTTGCATAGAGTTTCATCGTGTTTTTGTGATTTTAAGGTCGAGCCCGTTGTTCTATGTTAAATTTTTCCATATATTCTGTTAATCAATTTTTTTTGAGTCATTGGTGAAATACATTGTAAGTTGTCAATACAAAGCTACAAAGATCCTTTGAAATCTTCCATGAGCCTCCTTTTTTTATAACTTTAGACATTATAATTTTATGTGGTAATATTATGTAAGTGGTTTTATACAATTAATTTATGTGTGAAGAATGTAGAGATTAAATAAAGAACAAAAAATATTAAATTATTAGATACACACTCTTAAAAAGGAACAAATAAAAGTTAATCATACTAATAAATAAGTGTTTCATTAATAATTTCATCACATGGTATTGGAAAAATGAAAAAAAATTAAAGAATAAAAGAATAAAAATTAAGTCACTATGTGACAAGTGTCCCCATCCTATCTTAAGCATTATTAATTAGTAAAATCTATCATTAAAATTAATTACTAAAATTAGCCACTTTCCTAAGTCACATTAGTTAATATAATACATCATTTAATCTAATTAATCAGGATTAGGGAGATGTCACTATCCTCCATTATCCATTAATCAATTAATCCTAGATTAATTAATATTCATTATTATTTTCTCAAATTTAGAATTCATTCTAATCTCTCTCACATGTTACTTGCATGCACAAGTCACTATCACCTTACAACTCATCCCCACTCACCCTTATGTGGGAGTTCACACCATGCATGTGACCTTTCCTCTTTTAGCCTCTTGGTTTTCCCATGGGTGCACACACATGTGTCAGAACACAGGTCAAATACCCCCCCTCTCTTACATTTCATAGACATTTCATTATCAAGCTACCCTTCCTCTTACATGTCATAGATGTGTCAACATCTCCTCTACCCAAGGTGTGCTCACAAATGAAAATTTATAGTTTAAAATTGTAATTCTCTTGTATATGGTTATTTGAGCTTGATTTATTGACTTTAGGGTAAAATTAAACCCTAGAGTGAGTATCTATGGTGTGGGATCTTATTGAGAACATAATATGATCCTTTGGGAAAAGTATGGAGCCCCAAAAATTCACTTAAAGAGGAGTGACGAGTTTTGTGGTCTTGGGAAAGGTGTGGGGACTTGTCATATCCACATCTCCCAAGATGTGAACACACATGTGTGAGCACTATTGGCTCTTCTCCCCATTCCATGTGGGCCTATTTTAAAAGTATTCTCCTTGTGACACTTGTTAGAAGGTGAGGTTATCAATCCAAACCCCATTTTCTATGAAATACTAATTACAATTAAATTCATATTATCTCTAAATTAGATCACCCATCTTGAAGAATTTAACATTATGTATAAGTGTTTTTATTTCACAAATGGGTTTGACTATTTTCATGATTCAATTCATTGTTACATTATATTTTACTTTCGTAGGATGTAAGTAGATGCAATACTTCTTTCTAGCAAATATACTTTGAATAATAGTTTTTATTTTTAGTAAGTTAATTTAATTTTATTTCCTTAGTAGGAAAGTATAAAGTTTTTATATTACCATTTAGTTTATGTGGAAAAGCTATTTTTCTTATTGTCAATAATGAATTTAATTTTATTCTTAGATAGAAAACTTAAATAAGAGGAAGAAAACAACAAAACCAGTATCGTTCAGTATTAATGGTGTCTCTATCTCATGTTTACGGGTAATGTCATTGCACTTGAGTTATTGCACTTATAGCGTAATAAATATGCAACAACAAAGTCTGTGGCATCATCCCTATAAATTTTTGAGGAGTAATAAGGATAATTATTGGAGTTAAAATACAAGGGGCAAAAAATCCCTCTTGGATTGATAATATAAAAAGATAATACAATAATGGACTTACATTTGCTAGTAAAAATCATAGAAAACCCCAATAAGGTTTGGGCATGTGAATTTACTTTTTAATTCTTTTATCTTTGATGATTTGTTATTTAACGGGCAAGGGTGATGTGACTTATAGGAATTTAGGGCATAGACAAATTAGGAAACAAGAAAAAGATCACTATGGATATTTATGCTTTATATGCTCCCTTATGTGGGTAGCAACTGAAGAGAAACTATCTAAGACAATGGTTCTAAAAAGGGTCGTGTACCCACAAAATAGTTTACATCAAACAATAGATTATAAAACAAAACTATATATTATACACCTTGATCCCTTGCTGAAACAGTGTATGTAGCCAATCTAGGGACAGATTTATCCCTAGTATGCAGGCGCTCGGGGTGGGGATTTAGGATTGTTTAAGAGTGTTTTCCTTGTTGATCTTGCTAAAATACCTTGAGTTAAAGAAAGATAAATAAATATTAAAATTCAAGTTGGCAATTACTTGTTATACTCAGAAGGAATCCCAGATGGATTGACCTGATTCCTTGAGGCTTTAGGTCAAATTATGAGGCGAGACTCAAGATTTTATTATTATTTTACAAACTCCTAAGGATGTCTACCTCAGTGTACTCCTAGTAGATGAGTGTAGTCTTTAGAGAGTGACTCAAGACTCAAATGGTCCCAATGAGTGTAAGTCTTTGACCAGAGAATTTTCTAACCCATGCGGTTAGATGTCTACCCTATTTGGATAGATAAATCTTGGTCCTGTATGGACATTAACCTAACCCAAATGGCTAGATTCCTATTCGAGATGGATAGATGAGTCTTTTTCTCATATGGAAATGAATCTAAATCACATGATTAAATTCCTATCCCAGATAGATAGATGCCTATCCCATATGGATAGAAGTTCCTTAGTATACAAATAATTGAGCAAGACATTAAGAGATTTACTTTGTAAAAAAGAAATAGTGAATTTTTGGATTAAGGAAATGTGGGTCTCTTACATGTGGTATTAGAGCCAAGGTTCAAAGACTAGGCCTTGAGCTCACTACAACTTGATTAATAGAAAATATTTTATGTAAATTGGAGAGTATTGAGATAGAAGATCTACAACAAAATTTTGAATCCAATTTTGATTTTAGGAATTTGAATTTTCTAGGAAATTGTAGATGGCAAGAAGAAGGGTAACCCAAGCTAGAATTTCCCAAGAGAAAGAGAAAATAAATAATGTAATAGGGGTGGAGGCCATAATAAATTTGCTAGCTCAACAAAGGGATAAGACCAACAACTTGGATCAATCTATAGAAGACCTTAGAACAAGGCAAAACAATATTGAAAGTAGGGGTGAACAAGAAGGGGAGAATATTGGGAGCAATCAAGGAAATGAATTAGAAGTAAGAAAGGGGAATGGCATAATGGAATTATCAAAGGATCTACATAAAATCACTCCACCAAATTTTTATGGGAAACAAATAGGTGAAGGGGCAAAATATTGGTTAAATGAAATGGAAAATACTTTGAGTTAAGATATTTTAGTGAAACCACTAAGGCTTAATGGGGATCTTATCAACTCATTAGGGAGGCACCCAGTTGGTGGACCAATGCTTGTAATACCCCTCCATTTTTCTTTTTGTTTAGACTGCTTTATGCTTTGTTTGGTTGTAGCTACTTTGATATTGGACACACTTTATTATTTGTGTTTTGATCGCTACTTATTAGTGATGAACTATCATTGTCTGATATGTTTATCTAATGATTTTTGTACATGCTTTAATGGTGTAATGATGTTAGTAGTTATAAAATGAGATTTTAATATGAGATTATTGAGTAATATGTAAATTTCATTCTTGATGAGTGTATTGGTGAAGGGGACAGGTTTGTATCACTCGCTTGCGAGCGCCTTGCGAATCCATAATTTCTTCTTCACGGTGTGTATTATATGATTTTGTTTACTTGGTTTTCAGGTTTACAGGTACATGACATTGACTCCACCTGGTTTCATAGGTTTGAGCATGTCGATCCAATGGTTAAGTTGAACAGGAGATAATAGCTAGGTAACTTGTATCAAGTCTACACCCTAGCCTTAGTGTGTCATTAGTTTTGTTTATTGAGTCATGATTTACCTTATTTTAATATTATTGGTTTCTGAATGGTGCTTATTCATTAAATTAATTCGTAGAATAATTGCATTGGTTAAAAGTGGTGATTAATTAAAATTATGTTTAGAAGTTATATTAAATTTATTAATAAAATTTAATTAAATTAAATTTAACTGATTAAATTTAATCCCAAAAGGGTTGAATTTATTTATTAAATAATTAAAATTAATTAATTAATTATTTTGATTAAATTAAATAAAAGCAAAAAATGAAATTTATTTGAAATTGAATTTTAAAAAGGAAAGTTAGTTTTCAAAATATTGGAGTTAATATAATATTTTAAATTTTTATATTGCATGAAAATTGGATTTAGTTGCTGAGTATATTTTTTATTTATGCCACAAGTGCATGTTTAATTAATGAGAAGAGTTTGTTGTAAATTCATTCACGAAGAGAATTTTGAGAGGAAAAAGCTTCTTCAGGTTTGAGAGGATATTTTTGGAAAAAATGGCACAGAGGAGGGTTTGAAGAAATTTTTGGCTGTAGATTTGATTTTGGGAAAATTATGTTGAAGTTTGGTTGTGCTTTTGGATTGTTTGCTTGCTTGGATTTACTACACAGTTGAAGAGAAATTGTGAGATCTTTGAAGGAGGCTCTGCATCAAAAATCTTCTTTTCCTATAGCTTCAACACTAGGTTTTATTTTGTGGTTTATTGTTCTTGAATTGTTTAAATTAAATTGTTAGTGATTAAATAATTGCTTCTTAAATTCATTTAGGAATAGAGATTACTATTTGATAATTGAAATTAATTATTTAGATTTTGGAATTTTTTTTCCTGTGAAAATTCCTCAGGGAAATTGAAAAGAAAAAAAAACCTCTAGAGGATTTACTTTCAGTTGAGGATATTGTTAGTTTTGATTGTTAAATCAAACCTAGAGGTTGAAGAACACATTTAGTTTGTTTTAGAAAATTTAATTCTCTGTAGAAAACAAATTTATTTTTAAAACCTCTATAGAAAATTTATGTTGGAAAAATCTAGAAGATCTGAGAATTTCTAGTTATAAATTAGTTTTCTTTTTGTTTTCTCATTCTTATATTGAAGGGAATTTTAGAAAGTTGATTAAAAGAACCTATTTTAAACCTTGGGAAAATTAGGAATGTTCTCTGTAAAATTTTATTTCCTCTTCCTGTAGATGGTTATTTCTGAATAATTTGCCCAATTTTACCAATAAATTAATGTCTGTGTAAATATATATATATATATATATATATATATATATATATATATATTCATTATATGTATTATATTATAGTGTAAATATACATATAATGAATATATATATATATATATATATATATATATATATATTCCTTTTGGGATTTGTATTTAAATTTTATTAATTTTGATGTCATCATCCGTACGGTGTTTCTGGGAAATGAATTTTGAGAAAACTTGTTGAAAATCTGTGTGAAATTATTTTATAGTATTTCCAAAATTTGTTTACCGAATGATAGTTTTATTTTAAAAAATTATTTTGATGTGATAGTGGTTGGTGGGGGTGGATGCATCCCCACCACCTAGTGTACATTTTTAAGGGAGTGCTCTGCTCCCATGGCAGCGCCCTCCAATAATAATGGAGGGAGCGCTTCCATGGCAGCAGCGCTGTCCTCTACACATGGGACCGGTTGTACATTGTACAGGCTGGTGCCCAATATAATGGGTGGTTGGTTGTACAATGTACAGTCTGGTGGACTATCGTTATTCCCGATGATGGGATGGGCACACAATGCTTTGGGATTTGCGGACGAGCGAAATTCGTTCTCTTCTTTCTCCCATGTAATGTGAATTTTTATCTCAAGCATATATATAGTATAAAATATGTATAGTATGTATACATATATATATATATATATATAATGTATATATTTATATGTATATGTAATATATATATATTCTATATATATTTTCTTTAATTTTGTTACTAATATATATAATGTATATATGCACATATATATAATAATGATATATGTTTAGTTAATCCGTCTTTTCTTAGAAAATTTATAAACTTGGTTATTAAAATGAAGTTGTAGTATACTTATGAACTTTTAAATAAATAATCATCAAATTTAGTTTAATTATTTATATTTAAAAGTAAGCATGTTTAAGTGAATGTGTATATTGTTTAAATTGGAAAACTGTAGAAATTAGATAAGCTAGTTGGGAAATGGAAAGAATATTTCTTGCATGAGTATAATATGATTTAAATGCAATTAAAAATCTTGTTTTATTAAATTAGAATTTATCCTTTCCTTGAAAAAGTAAAGGTAATTATTTTAGTTTATTATTTATATGATTGAAGTAATTGATTATTTACTGCAAAAGTATTAAATAGGGAAATGGATTTAACATATCCAATAATAGCGTATTTCCTTACCATTGATTGTTGTTATTATTTTTCCTTATGTTTGTGATTGGGGAAAGGGTTATTGAGTTTTAAATTGTAAGTCTTCTAGAGGATGTGGGTTGTTGCTTTGTTAGTTTTGTATAGTGTGTTATCCATTAGAAGAGTGGCTTATGTTAGGCGCCGAAGCCCAAAGAGGTAAACCGAGTAACCTTTAGAAGTGATTTAATCAAGTGATAGTTAAAGTAATATACTTAGTTGATTAGAATGCACTTCACATTAATCAAGATAACTTAACTTCAGTCATAGACGCAAGGGATCGTTTAGACCTGGGGTGAGTGGGAAGGCCTGGAATGGCAAGATCAACTATTTTATCCTCACGAGAGATAGTCAATTCCGCATGAGTAAGCATGAGGGTTGGGATTTGTTAGAGGTCACTAGGAACTCCAGAGCCTATGAAGAATGCCCAGAGGAGATCTCATGTCTAACTATGTGATGACACTCTATCTAGGATAACATTGGGTTTTGTGTTATGTGTATGGATTCCTTATCATACTTGATCGATTTTATGTTTGGAAGCAATGTGACCATGATAGTGATAAACTTGTATTGTGCATTTGTTTGGTTGAGTCAGTATGTGCTAGTATGAGTCTTCCTTTGGTTAGAGGTTGTAGATCTTTTCCCATGTTATGTGGTTACTATCTCCTAGCATGGGGGTGGGCCTTCAGGTACCACTTGGTTGGGTGGAACATGCACCATACACTGTTGGGTTCCCCTTTATCTTCAGTATTTGGTAGTGAGGCATCCAGTTGGAAAACTTGTGGTTCTTTATTATATTTCTTATATTGACGTATATCCAGATTTAATAAGTTTTAGACCCCTCTTGTAATTACGAGGTGGAATTTTGTAAATGTAACACTTTTGTAATATTGCCTCATTCTAGGAATGAGTGATGTAATCTAATGTTCTAGTAATGATTTAATGTTATGGATTTTTATCTTCTTATCTTATGTTGTATATGTATGTTGAATTAATGTTTACTACATGAGTAATTCAATGCACTAGATTTTAGACAATGTTTACTAATTGGGTTTAAGTAATCTCAGTTGCGTAGCCTTAGGGGATGTTATCAATTGTGGATGAACATGTATGTTTAATTCACTTAAAAAAAAAAAATATTTGTATGCTTTTACAGTGAATTGAAACTTCCTCCAGGGTTGCGTGGCGAGGCATTACACATGGTATTAGAGCCTAGGTTTAAAAACTAGGTGCTCTGGGATTATGATGTACCCATTAAGTTTAGTTGCATAGGTTTCCTAGTGTAACTTGTCTAATACCTTTTTGTGTCAGTGTAGGAGTATGCCTCCTAGACACGGACGAGGGAGAGGACAAGGACGTGGCCAGGTAGGTGGTCATTAGTGGAGTCTCCATGACTTGCCACCTCATGTTACACTTATACTAGAGTAGGAGGAATAGCAAGCCTCACAGAATGGTCCAGGAGGCAATGGTGGATAGTTAGACCCTCCAAGGGTCGAAGCTGCATGTAGATATTTCGAGGAAGCTTTGGCATTATTGGGTCCGAGACCGGAAGTACTAGAGGTTAACCTTGGGGTGAGGATAGCTACAACACAGTCGGAGATGTTAGCATCTTCCTATATGAGGGATTTGATTAGATCACAACCACCTCAGTTTGACGGAGTAGGTACTGGTTTAGAGGCTGAGACTTGGTTGATAGGTCTGGATCGATGCTTTTCTATGCATCCTTTTGATAATGATACTAAAGCGCGGTGCACTGTTACACACCTCCATGGATTTATGGCCACTTGGTGGAGACTTGAGGAGTAGAAGCTCCACATTGACATGAGTTTGATGTCCTCAGAGATCTTCCTTGAGCGGTTCAGAGCCTAGTTTTTTTTTTACCATTGGCGTCGGCGTATGGGTGATGAGTTCCATGCCCTATGAGAATTAGCCTTGACTGAGGATCATTACGAGAGACATTTCTATGAACTTAAACAGTTCGCAGGAATAGGAGATGATGAGGGGATGGTCATGTAGAATTTCATCAGGGGATTAAACGCCCGTATCAATGGTGGTATGTGGGTCTTTGAGCCCAAATCTATGGAGATAGCTATGGAGAAGGCATAGCTTGTGGAGGAGAACTTGACTATAGCACTAGGAGGCCATACAAGTGTTCTTATTGGTAGTGGTTCAGGAGCTGGGACTAGTGCTTGAGGGGGACAGACACAGGGGTTTTCTCCTCGTAAGACACAATAGGGATCAACACAGGGTAGTCACAAGAAGTCATTCCAAGGGAAACAAAAAGGTTTCCAATAGAGATAGGGTGACAAAAAATGGAGGCGCATGAAGCATTTCAACTCTGAGCAACTTGCTCAGAGCGTCTAGTTTACTTTTGGAGGTAGTGCACAACAGTCTAGTGCACCAAATAGAGGTAGAGGATATGGTAGAGGCACAGGTTGCTTCTCTTGTGGTCAATAGGGCCATATTTCTAGGATGTGTCACAATAAGGGCACATCTAGATTCATGCGGAGACCAGCGATGTCAGAGCCAACAATGGGAGATGCTGGAAGAGGTCATCATGTGTTTAGAGTGGTTGATAACCATCAGGTAGAGCACCAGGGTACCGTGGTTGAGACTTATGGTATGTTCTTGGGTAACCCTATTACCATTATATTTGATTCAAGAGCATCAAACTCCTTCATTTCTTCATTTGTAGTGTCATGTTGTAGACTAGGGGCCATAAGGCAAGTCGATAGGTGGCAGGTCGAGTTAGCATCTGGTGGGAAAGTTGCATCACATTCTATAGTACCTGATTGTAGGTTTGAGTTTGGAGCACTCCTTACTACCTTGGATCTTTAGGTTATACCATTGGGATCCTATGATGTTGTCATAGGTATGGATTGGTTAGAGGCTCACCGAGTAGTTATTGATTGTTGACGTAAGCCGATTCAGTGCATGAATGCATTTGGTGGTGAGGTGGATATTATACAAGTATAGAAACCAATATCTTTGAGGATTATCTCAGCTATGCAGTTGAGGAGATGTGTGCGACATGGATGTTAGCTGTTTGTAGTTATAGTTGAGGACTTGGGGTTAGGAGATGGAGAGGAGATGGTATCTCTCGATATTCATCCCATTCTTTAGAAGTTCTTAGATGTTTTTCTAGATGACATTCCAAGGATGCCATCGTGGAGAGATATAGAATTTAAGATTGATTTAGTACCTGGATTAGAGCCTATTTCATGAGCTCCCTACTGTATGACCACTCAGGAGCTAAAAGAGCTTTGTTTGTAGTTGGAAGAGTTGTTAGAGAAGGGATTCATTCATCATAGTGTTTCTCCTTGGGGAGCACCAGTTATCTTCATGAAGAAGGATGGTTAACTTCGGTTGTGCATTGATTACCGACAGTTGAACAAAGTGACGAGCAAGAATCGTTATCCACTTCCCAGAATTGATGACTTGTTTGACCAAGTCAAGGGTGCTACCATATTTTTGAAAATAGACCTTGAGTTGGGATACCATCAGCTCCCTATTTTTGACTCAGATATCCATAAGACGATGTTTCAGACGTGATATGATCACTACAAATTTACTGTGGTACCATTCGGGTTGACAAATGTGCCATCTATATTCATGAGTTTGATGAATGGAGTATTCTGTACTTACCTAGACAGGTTTGTCCTTGTGTTACTAGATGATATTTTGATATATTCCAGGATAGTAGAGGAATATGAGGAGCATTTATGATAGGTATTGCAGTGTCTTCAAGATATCCAGCTATATGCCAACTTATCAAAATGCGAATTCTTTAAGATTGAGATCAAGTATCTTGGTCATGTGATCTCAGGTGAAGGTATATCTATGGATCCTTCAAAGATTTAAGCTATCCTAGATTGGCCTGTGCCCACCAATGTGGCAGAGATCCATAGTTTTATGGGGCTTGCAAGATATTACAGGAGGTTTGTTCAGAGCTTTTCCAGGATAGGTCATCCTATCACTTCTCTTTAGAGGAAAGGGAAGAGGTTTGGATGGTTAGAGTAGTGTGAGTGAACTTTTTAGGTTCTTAAGGACAAGCTGACTAGTGCACCAATTCTAGCAATACCTTATCCCACATGAGATTTTGTAGTATGTAAAGATGCATCCTTGGAGGGCTTAGGAGCAGTCCTGATATAGGAGGGTTGAGTTATAGCTTATGAGTTGCAAAAGATTAAGGATCATGAACTGAATTATTCCACACATGATCTTGAGTTAGTGGCAATTGTCCATGCATTGACCAGATGCAGACACTTTCTTCTCAGGCATAGATTTGAGCTACATAGTGATCATAGGAGCCTTCAGTAAATTTTCACTCAGCCAAACCTTAATGCTAGACAAAGGTGTTGGATGGAGTTTCTCTATGAATATGACTTTGAAGTGAAGTATATTCAAGGAAAGGAGAACTTCGTAGCTGACACACTTAGTAGACGTAAGCATGAGATATCTGAGTTGACTCTTATAGTGGATTTGTGGAATCAAATTCTTGTTGCTCTTCCAGCGGATAATTGGTATCAGGATGTGAGGGTAGAGATTGAGGCAGGAAGACCTCTAGAGGGCAAGTTCGGTTATGCACTTGAGGTAGATGGTTTACAGAGGAATTCAAAGCGTATTTACATTCCTTTAGCAGGTGACCTTTGCACTTTGGTTTTGATCGAGGCACATAATGCACCCTATTCAGCCCATCCAGGGGTGACGAAGATGCACACAGATTTGTGCAAGTTTTATTTCTAGCTAGGGGTGAAGAATATGCACACAGATTTGCACCAATTATCACTACTGAATTTGACCCCAATTTCCAATGGATGTTCTTTAGAATTTCAACGATCTATTGTTGGTCGACTGAGGAATCACAGAAATTAGCGTTGTTGCTCACTTTTCGTCTGCATCCCGACAAACCATAAAACGTCAAATGCACACGCACGTTCATCGGAACCGCAACATACCTTTTATCGATCATATGATGAGCATTGGATGGACCACGGGTGGCATACTATCGATGAAGCATTAGAGCAGTGACATTCATTCATCGGAACCAAGACACCAGTTTCATCGCTCTTGTAATGAACAGTACCCAAAGAACGTGTGGAGTACCATCAATGAAGCATCGTTGTAGCAACATTCATTCATCGAAACCAGGATGCAAGGTTCATCACTCTAGAAATGAATCATACCCAAATAATGTGTGGCATACCATCGATCAAGCATCAAATCAGTGACATTCATTCGTCGGAATTTAGACTTTGGTTTCATCACTTAATCGACGAATCGTACCCGGAGCACGTGTAGTGTACTATCGATGAGGCGTCGAAGCAGCAACAATCATTTGTTGGAACCAAGATGCTAGTTTCACCACTTGAGTGATGAACTATACCCAGAGCATGTGTGGCGTACCGTTGATAAAGCCTCAGAGTAGCGAGATTCATTCATCAGAATTGAAACGCCTGTTTCGTTGCTCTAGCGACGAATAGTACCCAGAGCACATGCGACATGCTGGTGATGAACTGTTGGATTAACAACATAAGTTCATCAAACTCATGACAAAATAGGAAATTTGTCACTGCAAGATTTCGTCGGATACATTGCAGATTCATCAGACACTTTTTACGGGTCATCGCAATTTCGACGAAACAATGCAATTTAAAAAAATAAAAAAATAATCGTTGAAATGTAGGCATATTAGTGAAAGATCAATACTATTATAGCAATCAAAATTGCTTGAGAAGATATATCGGGATGACTGGATCGAAATACTTATCGGGGTGACTTTGAGCGATATATAAAAGTAGTAGGAGGCTCCAAAGTGCATACATAGGGATAATGATAGGACATAAGGACAGGTCAATCAAAGAGAGAAAGTTGAGGTGCCAAGACCATGAGCATTTAATAGGGGTAGTAAAAGACAATCTGGATTACCATCAATGCTCATATTTAAAGGATAGTTTGGAAGACTTCATTATGAAAATTTAGATCACAATATGATTAAACGTGTTTGGACAAATGAAATGACATTAGTGTCAAGAGTTAAGAGGCCATTTAGCTTTGCATTTCAATAAATTATTGTATGCATTGAGTAACTAGTGTTCAGAAGGTAGAAAAAGGACAGTCATATGACTATTTAAAATATCAAACAACATGTCAGTTGTTGTGTTTAATTAGGCTTACAAAGGTAGGGATTTATCATTTTTTGCATACATTTGCGGTCCAAGCTCTAGGCTTGCATTATTTGGTTACTATGTATGAGAAATGAGCAATGAATAATTATAGAATATGGAGGCTATAGATGATATTATGATGGCCACATTTGATGTTGATCAACAATTGGAGCAAAATATAAAACCTATGATGAGTCATGAGATCAAGGGGACTATCATGGACAACAAGCACAACCTACGAACTGGATTCTAATTTTTCTAAAAAAGAAAAAATCAAACTAGTGAATATTAAACTATACTAGAATCTAAATTTGTGGAAAATGAGCAATAAGGTGAGAAAAAGTACCTGCAGTGCATCTTGGATACTTAGCTAGTGTACTAACAAATAGGATTGAAACCCAAAATTATTCTCACTCTCGAAATTCAATAGAAAAATACATAATGTTATCCTAGATACTTAGCTCTTAGACAGTCAATAAAAAAATATGAGCATGATTATGAATGGTTTTACCTAGTCCCACTCTTGATCTCCATGTTTGACAACCTTCTCTTTAAGACCCCATGAATCCACTATGATCCATTCCTGCCAAAAGAAATATTAATGTGTAAACAAGGAGAAACATTTGGACAAATTGGTTGTTGATTTCTTCTAAGAAATTTAGAGACTACAAAAATAAATACCTGATGGGGATGATGTGGGCTTCCTAGAGAAAGCAATACAATATGGCCTTGAGCAGCAATGAAAAACTTTGGATTAGCTTCACAGTGAATCCTAACAACATGACATTGAAAGTTGCTCAGGTACTGGGTCCTCTCCCCTAGATTAAATTAAGGAAAACATTATTGTAAACATAATATGTATAGAAGAATATGAATGTAAAGGAAAATGGATATTAGCAAAACATAAATGTAAATAAAAGTAGTGTGAACAGAAAATGAATCGAAATTGGTCTTGAACAAATAAAATAATACCCAATTAGCATTAAGTTATACCGACCTTATACTCATTGCCATTGTCAATCTTGAAGGTGTCTTTGATGCCTTCTGTAGAAAGATGTGTAATTCCATATTTGAAATTATGCGGATTATTTTTAAAAAATTTCCCCATTTTGATATTTTCTTTAAAAAATTCATAGAAAGATATGTAATGCCATATTTGAAACTTACATATTTTAATTTTACTAGTTTTGTAATTATAGCATACGATTCCAACAATTGTGAAATGCATTGGCAATATGCTATATGAATGAAGTAAAGTATGCAATTGGTAGGTGTAAAGCCAAATTCCTCAACCCTTTCCAGCATCCTTCTTACCTGTTTTAAAACATGTGCTTTGGAACAAGGCATGAAAATCCATATAAGTATAATGAAAAGGAGATTTTTTTCAGATATTATATTTCAGTAAGTTGAATGAATGTAAGTAGAGATATTTTAGCATACCTACAAATGGTACAAAATTTCATGGTTAAGTGGAAGCCTCCCATCAACAACAAGATCCAAATATCTGTGTATCTATCTCAATTGAGCCTCTAAACCCTTAAGAGCTGTCAAATTTTCCACTAACCTGTTATGCACAAAAGTCAAATTTTAGAGACCACTAAAATAAAAATAAAAAACAGAGCTTTGAAACCAAATCCACACACAACACAATGTTCATAGTGAAAATTTAGCACTTTCTTTCATATTTTCATATTGGTTTGATGCTTCAAACGATGCATTTCTTATATTGAAAAGTGCATTACTTACCTTATTGAGCTTCTCTTTGTTTTGAGAATAGTTTAATATTCTCTACTTAACAGGGCCAGCCACATGAAGGTGGAAGCTCATTTTGCTCTTCCCCCCCTGCCCCCCCCTCCCCCCCTCACATCACTCTCAATTCCCCATACCCAATCATATAACATTAATCACTCATTCATCCATTAAAAACATATAACATTCATTCATTAAAATATTCACATTCATTCATTCATCCATTAATAACATATAAAATTTATTCATTAACATATTCACATTCATTCATTAACATATTTCATTTTTTCAGTTTTTACATATTATAAAAAATATGGCTATCATAATATGATTACAATCACTTCTTTTTTTGTTTCTTTTTTACAGCTTAAAAAAGCTGAAGTGGAGTATCATTTTAAAAATGATTTATCCTCCCTTGAGTTGTTTTGAGTTCTACTCATGATCTTAATGTATGCCTAGTCGTGTACTCACAACACGGATGCGACTGCAAGGGGGGGTCTGCTACAATACCAAAGAAATGTTAAATTGATATGTTTTATTATTATTGTTACACATATTTCATTAATTAAAAGAAAATCAGAGTGGTGCTCTTTACCTTATTGGGCCACATCATGTTCCTGATATTGACTTATAGCCTCATGCTCAACATGTTGAACACCCTCTAAATCATGATCTAGAGTTGAAACACGAAAGATTACATTAATTAATACACCAATTACAATTAAAAATGTTTAAAATAACATTAGAGTGGTCCTCTTTACCCGATGGAGCCACATCATGTTCCTGATCTTCTCTAGCATGATCATGCTCAACATGTTGATCATGCTCTACATACTCTAAAGTTGAAACATAAAAGGTTACATTGATTAATACACCAAATGCAATTAAATATGTTTATTTGTATTAATCCATATTGCATTTTGTATAGCACATGAATAAATCTAGTACCAAGATGCACACCATGGCCTTCATTGGCAGGTTGTGTTCCACCCTCATCAGGCTACATTCCAATGACATGTGCAGTATTATCATTGCTTATCTATGTAAAACAAATAGGCACATTATTATGGTGGAAATTAATATTGAATATATTGCACAAGTATTCAATTTGAAATCAAATTTATTGAGTTTATTTACCCGCGTGTTGGATGCATTGGAAGATTGTGTTTTCCCAATCGAGACTCTTAGCTGTTTAGTCAGGGCTCCATAGCCTTGGTTGAAGGCAATATTTAGGTCCTCTTCTGTGGGAACTCTGTTGAAATCACAGCCTTGCATTTTTGCATGCAATCATGAAATTTTCTTCTATGATGTGATACAACCAAAATTATTTGCAATTTATTATTTGGATGCAATATTTCATATATTGATACTTACAAATCGTGCGACTATTTTCATATAACCACCAGAGCCAAGTTTGTGTTGCCCATGTTTTTCTAGTCTTTCCTTTGTTGCCTTCGATGTGTCGGGTAGCCTATGAAAAATTTCAAATATGTTAGATTATGTAAAAAGAAAGAGTAATTAGTATATATTTAAATTGTTGACTATTTCACATACCTTCCTTGGCCCAGTGGTGTCTTTCCTTTTTTCTTTTCAGCCTTCTCCTTTCCATCCGACACCAAGTCCTTCCACTCCCTCTCCAAAATCATAGGGGGACACTCATGCTTTTTGTTCTTCTATAAATGTGACCTATATTGGTCCCTCACATAATTTAGATAAGTACCAGCTTTCTTAAGGACCTTGGTTTGGTTGAATGTTTTATCACCAAAGAACACAACTAAACGGTTAATAAGCTCATCTTTTAAATATTGATTTTGGGCATTCCACAGTGTACGTATGGTGGGCCCGAAGATCTCCAATGTAAGATCACTAAGATGTTTATAAAAAAAATTATTTCCTACAAAATGATCATGGGATCATTAGTCTATAAAGAGTGATCAATAAGTAAATTTCAATTCGATTAAATATAATAATAATTATTTTTTTTTAAAGTACCTAGGACCTTCTTTATATTTATTGGAAGGAAATCCTTGGTCACCACAAATATGACCAGCAATGTTCTAGTACTAGTAATACGAGAAGATCCAGGAAATGCTACTAAAACATCACCAGTACATCACCAGTACTAGTGGCCTCGGTATCCAGAGGTACTGACACATGTAGTGGCATGTGTTCACTGCCAGACAATGCACTACCAAATTCTTGCATGGTATGTGTTTCCGACATTTCAATTGACAATATAGGCATGGATGATGGGGTTGGATGATGTATTGTATGCATGGGAAGATCAAGATTGACACTTGTACTGACCCCTACTTCCCGAGCAACACTTGCAGTACCTTGATCATGGCCAACAACATGATGAGGACACAAATAATCCTGTAAAAATAACACATATTTTAGTTCATGACATAAAAGAGTATAAAATATAAAACCATGAATGAACTTATGCTATAATTAAAAATCTCATGACAACTTACTTGCAAGTTCTATGCTCTCTTAGACAATATTTTAATCCTTTCTCTTATCTCATCTATTTGAGGCACCATGAATACCAACTTAAGGATTTCTTTATTGCATTTTTTTTGGGCCTTCCTCATCATATCCATAGGGTTTGTGTAAAATGCAATGTCATCATCGCATAATAGTGATTTCACCTCCATATGGATCCCCTCCTATACTGTTGGTGCCTTTCCTCGATCAGCCAACTACAACAAGAATATTAAAAAAATGATCAAAATTAACCTAATAAACTCATGAAAAACACATAATAATAAAACATTTTTCTCGTATCTAATTTGTACAATTACAATGAGGTAAACGTGTCGGGTAGAAGCACCTAAATATGGATTGTGATCTATGCTCTGGGCTGAAGCCTTCCCCGTATGATCAATGTCCCGCTATGAAAAAAATTAAATATAAAAAATATTACCGAAATGAAACCAATAGTGTTACGAAAAAAAACATAATAATAAAATGGTATATTGGAGTCATTAATTGGAGGTTGGGTAAAATGGTATATAGTACATACCACCCCCATGGTAATTGTGTTTATATCTAAGTGATTCAAATTGTAACCGATTAGCAACTCTTCCCCTGCAGTTATTTATTTTATCACACATAAGAATACAGGGTTTCCCTCTCACGCCTCGAATATACAATTGGGTTGCTTAATTGTTGACCCAAGTCATGTACTATTTATAAACCCTGCAATATTCCCTCATGATTTTTGCCTCCCGTCAATGTACCTAGCCACTCCTTTATTTTGATCCTTATCTTTTAGTTGTATATAATTTGTTGATAGTGCATACCTATGCATACTTCGTGTATATCTAAGTAGTTGCATCCAATCTTTGTAATTGTAATAGGGTCCAACATAGTCCATGCAAAATAGGCCCAAACAATGTAATGATGATGGTGTTTTGCAATATATCCTCTCGTTGACACAAAGATCAATGTTTATTGGAGGAAGTTCCTTGGGTACACATTGTTTTTGTAGATGTTTGTGTAACAGTAGATTAATAGCACACCATGCATATGAGTTGGAACTAGTTAACTGACTAGTTGTGATAGAGTCTCTTCTTGCAGAGATAATCAAATGTTGAATTTAGAGATAACTGGAGAACTAAAAATAGATCTTGAGTCAGAAGGTGAGTGAATGATTAGATAACTGATTGACAGAAGAATGTGACATAAATAAATAAATATGAATTAAATGTTAATTTAATTTAACATTCAAAAATAAGAGACTTTAATTAAATAAATAAAGATAATTTATTTAATTGACTTTTGAAAAGGATAATATAAATATTTAAATAATAAATATTTAATTATAGATAAAGGAGGTTAAACGAATAATTAAATAAATATATTTAATCATAGTTGGAAAAGTATGATAAAGGGGTAATTAGATAATAAAAAATTTAATTGATAGATAAAGGGGGAAGAATTAATTAGTTTGTAACATAATTAAATAAATATGATTTATTTAATTAATCAAGCTGAATAAATATTAATAATGAATTAGTGATTTAATTAAAAAGGGGTATTTAATTAATAGATGAAATATGTGTTAGAAAGGGTAATTAAATAATTGACATTATTTAATCATGACCATGGATAATAGAAAATTATGTCAAAAGTGGTGTTCGTAGGCCTAGACCAATTTTTGGTATGTACAGTTTGCCCCTCTTTGATACAATGTTGGTACGACATTGTGTCAAAGAAAATATGCCCCGATCATGCCCCAATATGAAATAGGTTAGGGTATGCCCCCTTGGGAAAATTGACAAATTTTTGAAAGTTTAAAAAAAATCAGGAAATATTCCTGATAAGTCAAATTGATAGTCAAAAATTCTATGGAGTTGATAGAAATGAATTTGGAGTTGATACAGATGAATACGAGTCATTTGAAGTTGGAAGGTTAAGTAGCCAATGGATAAGTCAGAAAAAAATGTCATTTCAAACCCTACCTATAAATAGGAATTAGGTCTAAACCCAATTCATTTGCACTCGGAGGAGTTAGAAAAAGAGGAGATTTGCTTTGACTAGTTGACGAAAATGGCACCCATTCCATACGTTGCACATTGTGGATATCGAATCCAGACATTCAAGAGGCCAGCCGACGTAGGACCACCGGTATGTACCCGAAAATGAACTCTTGAAATTTATTTTTGCATGTAGTTTTAGGTGTTTGAAAATTAATAAGCAAATGTGATGTGTTGTAAACGATTCATATGCTGTCATATTTGCTGCATTTGACTATGAAATGATGCATTTGCGAAAACACGCGTAGGCTAGGTTAGGCAATTTATGGATTAAACACATTTGAATTATAATGCACCACATGTGTATTCATGCAATGCATCTGCATTAGGAATAGACGCATGTGGGGTTGTGAACTGCATATGCATTTGTGAAACACATATGTTGTAGTTAGGTACGCTGATGAAACTGCACCGCATTTGTTAAAATGCACCACATGTGGTTTAGTGAACTGCATGTGCAGGAGGTTGAAAGGGGTTATGGGAAATATGTGACGCATATGTAATATGCATTGCAAGTGAGGCTTTATACAACACATTTTAAAAAATGCACTGCATTTGTTAAAGTGAGCCGCATTTGACTGGTAAAATTTTCAAAAAAAGTTTCTAAGGAAAAATTGAAAATTCTTGACATCGTGATTTAAATGCAGGTGGTTTTAGCTCCTATTTATACATGGGAGTCATGACCAGACACATTCAATCTCAGAGATCATTTGATGAGTGCAAAGATTCGACTATTATGGAGACTGGTTCTATGCCACTATTTGTCAATGCCCACTATTTGGGCGAATAGGGGGATGTTGATGACACTATGCGAGCGATGGAATTCAGAGATATTGTCCTTTCACTTTCCAACTGGGGAGGCCACTGTCACATTGGAGGATGTGGATAGGATCTTGAGACTTCCTATTAGGGGAGAGCGGGTCATGTATGATACCCAGTGAGGATTGACCAAGTTGGCGAGGTTTTATCAGGTAGACAACATCAGTAGGCTCAACATTGAGGACTATGAGATCAGATGGCCAGTGTTAGCAGATAGATACGATAGGATTGATTGTATTTTGTGTACATTGATTGGGGGATAGTTATTCCTGATAGACGGGGTCACAGATTTCTAGTGGGATGGGGTGCTATGCTGGTTGGCATGTTAGAGAGTGAGACGAGGTATGCATGGGGTCCTTGTCTACTTGGGATGTTATACTTTCATCTACACGAAATCACCTATAGAGATGTAGAGTCATTGAGCTATGGGACTACACTACTGATGGTATGGGGTTGGGAGAGGATAGCTCTTTTTTTTCCTATAGTTACTATAGAGAGACCAGAGAGATACCCCTATGTGTTCTGATATACAAGACACATTACTCATAAACATGTGGGAGACACAAGATATTGGCGACATGCATTGAATATTCTTGACCAGTTTACATGGAGACCTTACATGGATTGTGAGGAGTGGGTGGATGAGGAGGTACATTTGGTATTTTTTAGACAAACACAGTACCTTATTGGGAGGATTGTTTCTAGTGTACATATCATTGAGCAACACTTGCTAGAAAGAGTTCTGATATAGTTTAGCAAGGTTCAAGATGAGCCTCAGAGTAGAGAAGAGTTTGCTCGTTTGTCCAGAGAGGTTTCATATTGGGGACCTATGATACCAGTAGCTAAATTTGAGGTAGAGATACAAGCATTATAGCTAGTATAGTGGGGTTGGAGAGATAGATTATTAGACCTAGGGACTATAGCTATTTATGGTGCATGGTGGGTAGAGCATCAGTTTGTTCCTTACACAGATCTGGATTAGCCAACACCTATTGAGAGATGAGGCACATGACCTAGAGGACAGTGGAGAGGTGGAGGTGCTAGAGTGGGGAGAGTTGGAGGTAGAGATGGTGATGATAGAGGTGGTCGATGAGGTCAGGTAGGTGTACTATCACCTATCCATGAGGCAATAGTTGAGGATGTACCGATATTAGACATCGAAGGGGGAGTGCATGTATAGGTTTGGGGTGAGCATGTTGCAATGGAGGTAGTGGTAGAGGAGCATGCAAAGTTAGATGTTGGAGTAGAGGATATTGCAGAGGATTTAGATGTGGCTATGGCTATAGACCCTCTGGGTGTTTTGGCAGGATACAAAGAGGATAATGTAGAGGATGATGTGGAGGATATGAAGGAGGATGCGCCAATGGAGGAGTAGGAGAGAGAGATACGATATCAGATCGTGGAGGGGAGACGAGAGGAGGATGCTCCTAGTGATGGTGATAAGGAGGCTTTGGAGGAGAGACTCAGACTTATGATGACAAAATTTGATGCGATGAGGTTAGAGAGAGATGGTGCCTACACAAAGAGGGATAGTGCACATGTAGAGAGGGACAGTGCTCGTTCAGAGAGGGATAGTGTACTTATCAAGAGAGATCAGGCAATAACTCGAAGACATGAGATAGAGCAGCAGTTCAGAGAGGTTAGATGCCTTTGCAGTGGGTCCTCATCTGATGGCATGGTACAAGAGTTGGTCAGGTCGATGGAGAGAGCCACTTACTACAGGAACTTATATGAGGCAATGGTTCTAGTAGAGAGATGGGCTCCTAGCTTTTCAGAGGTGTAGAGTCAGAGGTCACAGAGTAGGAGTCAGAGGACACAGAGTATAGAGGGGGTGGTAGGACCATTGAGGATAGTTCCATATGAGAGGCCTTCCACCTCGCAAAGAGCACCTTCGAGGCTTTTCCCAACACCTTCACCATGTGAAAACAATGGTAGTGGGACACAATGATAGGGATATATTTATGTAGACATTATATTTTGATCAGAGAGCCTCTGACCTCATGTTTTATTTATGGATACATTTATACATTGTACTGTGACACACTATTTTGAGTGATATAGATATATATATTATTTTTGTGACTTCTATATGATATGCAGTTCTATGTTATGGATGATGCATTATTTCTATGTGATTATGTTTCCTAGATGATGTATATACATGTTTTATGAATGAATGTTTCTATATGTTATGAGCTATGCATTTTATAATGATGTTATGGATGTCTTAATTTACTTATGATAATGAATGCCAAGATCTATATGATGCTTATTTACATGTGATGGTGATATGTACATGAAATGTTTACATTATTTATGCTATGATGATGCAATGCCTATGATGTCATGATTTCGAATGTATGAAATGAAGATGTATGTTACTATCTATATGTGTGAAATACAATGCAACCATGTGGAATGCTTATATATGAAAATGATCTAATGTTTTTATTGTGTCATAGGACTTTATCATTATGTTTGAAGAAGATAAATGTTAGGATGAAATGAATTGATAATGTTAGTAAGAAATAATTAAAGTTGATTGATTGAGAAAACAATATAATGAAGGTTGATCGATTGAGAAAAATATATAATCTTCAATATATTGCTAAATACGCTATGCTTGCTTGTTATCATCATTGGGTGGGACATGACATAGATGGATAGTACACACTATGATATGAGATAGACCATAGTGTACAAATTCATCCATCTATGAAAAAAATAGACAGTCATAGATAAGGAGTGTCTTAACTCATACTAAGGAAAATAATTGCCCTAGTTGCTTTTTCGAGACAAACCATAGACAACACACAAATAAAAGATGGGTCATGAGACGTCATTGCTCCTCTAAATCCTTGATAGGAAATCCTTGAGGAAACTAGTAACATGACTCAAAAACCAATGTTAAAAAGATATTTGACAGACAACAGCCAAAGAAAAAGAGTCCGGAGACATCCTTGCTTCTCTACATCCTTCAAGGGACATCCTCGAGAAAGCTAGTAACCGGACTAATTCACAAATTGATAAAAATATAAGACAAAATAAGATATAAAGTCATAAAGCCAAATAAATGTATTCACCAAAACTTGATCTTGTGGGTTTGTTTGATTGTTTGATGTTGTACATAGCGTAATGTGAGAGAATGACACATACCGCATAAGACGTTGAGTCTGGTTTCGACTTGGTGACTTTTGTATAAGGCATGACAAAGCTTGGTTTCAAAAAGACATGTGTCATATAAGATTTTGGAGTCTGATGACATTGAAGTGACAAGCCACATGAGACTATGACAATTTGATGACTTTTGTTGAAAAGAAAGACATATCTTGCATAAGACATAGGTTGATCATTTTGACAATGTGTTTGATGTTGACTTGATCATAGTTTGAGATGTTGCTTTATTGATGCATGACTTGTTTTGATTCCTTGACTGATAACAAGTGTGTGTGTGTAGATAGTGTATGACATAAGATGATACCCTAAACTATGATATGCAACTTGTGTGATAGTGATTTGTGAATGAACCCTATTGGACTGACCTAGTGTGGTCTCAGGAGCTCATCAATTGATTAGCCTTGCCTACATTGTACACATAGAGACCTCATAGTTTGACATGACCAATGACTTTGAATATACAAAGCGTCTTGATTTTAATGTGTGTGATACATGACAAACCTAGAATGACAGTCCTAATGCCTCGGGGGAACATCGATTGATGGCCTTGCCTACATCCCAGTTGTAGAGGCAACGTAGTTTGACTATGACTGACTTGACTCTATTTTTGGTTTTTTCTAACAACTTTTTTTCATTATTTTTTATTTTTGAAGTTTTCTAATGTTTTTCAAGATTTTTCAGGACATTTTCGATGGTGTGACATTATGTACAAGGTGTTAGGGAATAGAAACAAGGATTTTCCCCTAGTCAGGAATACTATTTGGAAGATGGAGTGGATAATGTGATGAAATGGATGCTAGATGTCAATCATTCCAAGTAATGGACCAAACAACCATTTATTATGACAAATGGTGAAAAAGTCCGAATAGAATGATGGTAGACGAAAGAGCGAGCTTAACTACACATGGTGCCTATTTTCCAGGTTTTCACCATGGTACTTATCCATAGTGCCACCAAAGCGGTTTTCATTATTGGACAGATTATTTTTCTTTACTTTTTTCTATTTTCTCAATTTTATTTTTTTTGGTGTTACAAAGATGCCTGTTTGCCAGGTTTTCGTCAGGGTAACCATTTATTTTTTTTTTTGTTTTTTCATTTTTCTGTATTTTTCTAGATTAATACATGGATTCTGAGAGACTAAGCATAAAGCCTCTTTAGATGCAGACTATTGATAGGTGACAAAAGCGGCTCTCCTTTAGGAGTAGAGAGATGGTACACTCCTGATCCAAAGGCTTCTGTGACAATATAGGGCCCCAACTAGTTAGGCTCAAACTTACCTGGTTTCTCCCGTTCAACTTGGTTCTTAGGATTCTCCATTAATACCAGGTGAAGAATGTGAAAGTCTCTATTGAGAACCTTCCTATTGTAGCTACGACGAAGATGATTTTGATATGCTTGCGAATTATCTAATGCTTTATGTCTTCACTCATCCAACAATTCTATATCTTGTAGCCTAGAGACATGATATTCTTCATCATCAATATGACCCTTCAAGGATACCCATAGATAAGGTATTTCAGCCTCAATAGGTAAGATAGCTTAGGACCTGAATATGAGGGAATATGGAGTGGCATCGGTGGGAGTATGAATGCTTGTGTGATAAGCCCAGAAGGCAAGATTAAGCTATAGGTGCTAGTCATGACTAGCATCATTGATAGTATTCTTAAGGATTCTAACAATAGTCTTATTAGATGCCTCAGCTTGGCCATTCCCTTGTGGGTAATATAGGGTGGAGAAATGGTGTTTGATGTTGAATTATTCACATAAATGGCATACTTCTTGATTCTTTAATGGGTGGCCATTTTCTGTGATTATGGATTGGGGTACACCATATCGACAAATGATATAGTTTAGGATAAAATTAGATATTTGTGTTTCGGTGATTTAGGTCATGGGAATAGATTCAATCCATTTGGTGAGGTATTTAGGGGTGGTGATGATGAATTTATGGCCGTTGGATGATGGAGGGTGTATCTTACCTATGAGGTCAAGTCCCCATTAGGCGAAGGGCCATGGTGAGGTAACTGGACAAAGATCCTGCGTTGGTGCTCTTATCAAGTCTCCATGTATTTGACACTGTCTACATTTATTTAAAAAGATGTATGAGTCTTTCTCCATTGTAGGAAAATAATAACCTAGTCTCATAATCTTATGGGCTAAATTAGGATCACTCGAATGAGATCCCCTTATACCCTCATGCACCACTCACAAAGTTGTTTGTGCTTCTTCAACATCAAGACATATAATTAGGGCGTTATCTAAGGTACGTCTATACAGGGTTTCTTTGATGATGGTGTACTTAGCAAACTTTTGGATGAAGGTTAGACATTGGTTATTGGACAAGTTGTGGGGTAAGGTTTGGTCAGTGAGATAGTCAAATATGTCATTATACCAAGGAGACATAGGACCAACAATGGTACACACTATCGCAGTATCAGGGACATCATAAGCGGGGACCAACAACTGTTCAACCAGGAATTGGAACTTAGGCACATTACTCAGAATATCCAACAAGGAACCCATAGTTGCCATTGCATCTACAACTCTATTATGTATATGTGGTATTTGTTGAAAAGTAATGTTATTGAAATATTGTTTGAAACTATCATCCATTCTCTTGTAAGGTGCAAGCTTTTCATCCTTAGTCTCGTAATCATTATTTACCTGTTGGATTACTAGTTGAGAGTCTCCAAAAACATGTAGGATCTTGATTTTCCATTGAGCTTCCATTTTTAACCCTGTCACTAAAGCTTCATATTCTACTATATTGTTGGTACAAGGGAAAGAAATCCTGAATTATTTAGGAATGGTATCACCTTGAGGTGTAACAAATAAGATACCATCTCCTAAACCACGATTTGTATGTGACCCATCAAAGTACAGTTTCCATTCGGTTTTAATGTCAATGTTGAAGAGAAATTCATTAGGAAAATCTGCCACTAATGGATGGTCTACCTTCATAGGTGCATCAACTAGTTGATCGACAATCACCTATCCTTTTATAGCCTTCCTTACGACATACTAAATGTCATAATTGCTAAGTATCATAACCCATCTAGCCAATCATCCTATTAAAGTTGTCTTACTTAGGAGGTATTTAAGCAGATCAATCTTTGCAATTAACATTGTTTTTCGATTGAGCATATAGTGCCGAAGGTTTTGGGTAGAAAAAACTACCGCAAGATAGGCACGTTCTATGTTGTTGTAATTCAATTCATAGCCCACTAAGGTATGACTAATGTAATATATTGCTCTCTCATGACTTTGATCATCGTGTTGTACAAGAAGAGCCCCTAATGCCAACTGAGTTTCTGAAATGTATAATATCAATGGTTTTCCCTCTGTAGGTGGCATTAAGACTGGTGGAGTAAGAAAATAGTCCTTGATTTTCTGGAAGGCTTCTTGAAATTTATGTGTCCACACAAATGGTACTCCTTTCTTGAGTAGATGCTGAAATGGGTGTATTTTATCTGCCAGTTGTACTATGAAACGTATAAGGGACTGTAATCTCCCTTGTAGGGTTTTGAGTTAACCAATGCTGACTGGAGGAGGCATTTCTATGATAGCTCTTACCTTCTCTGGATCTACTTCAATGCCTCTTCGAGAGATGATATACCCTAATAGTTTCCCTAATTTCACTCCAAAGACACACTTCTTTGGATTTAGCCTGACATTGTAATTCTCTAGCCTCTGGAATATCTTGTCTAAAACCTTCAAATGATCTTCCCTTGTTTTTGATTTAGCTATAATTTCATCTACATAATATTCCATGAGGGTATGTACAAAGTCATGGAAAATCATAGTCATTGCCCATTTTTTAGGTAGCTCCTGCATTCTTAAGGACAAACAACATAATATTCCAATAGTATGTGCCCCATGGACATGTGAAATTTGTCTTGTGTTGGTCTTCAACTACTATTTTAATCTTGTTATATCCAGAGAAACCATCCATGAGGTATAGCATCTTGTATCCTGATGTAAGATCTACTATCATGTCGATATTCGGCAAAGGGAAGTCATCCTTAGGACATGCCTTATTGATGTCTCTAGAGTCTGTACAAATGCGAATGCCCCTAGTTGGTTTAGTCACTGGTACTAGATTTGATATCCAATCTTCATAATCTATTGTCCTTATGAATCCTACATCCAGGAGTTTCTTAAGTTCTCCCTTGACCAATAGAGAAATTTGCGGATGCATTTTCCTCAAATTCTATTTGATTGGCTTAATACCTGGCTGTAGTGGTAAATGGTGCAATATTAAGTCAGGATCAAGCCTAGGCATGTCAGCATATGACCATGCAAATTTTATCTATCTCTTTGTGAAGAAGTCCTTAAACTCAAGTTTTTTGTCTCTGTGAAAGAAGCTACAAAATATACCTTCTGAGGATTCTCTTTTGTCCCTATGTTGACTTCAATAGATTCTTCTACCAGTATTGGTAAATTTTCCTATTCAAAGGGGAGAATATTTAAACCTCTATCCTTGGGTGCCTTTGAGAGGTTTTCACCCTCGGATACATCCTTTATTTTGTCTTTTTCTTTGTCCAAAGGCGCCTTTTGGTTTTCACCTACAAACTCATCATTTTTTTGTTTCATCGTCTTTTTTCTTTTTATTCTCGTTTTTGTGACTAGAGGTGTAAATAGACTCCCCAAAATATGTTTTGTCATCCAAGTCTATGGTAAAACCTGCTTTATTATCCCCTCTTGGTATGCCTTCTCTATGTCCCATGAACTCAGTAATGGCTTTGTCATTCTCAAATGTATCTATCATAGGTGTACCTTGTTGATCCCAATTGATAAGTTTGGGATATATAAGGGGCATGTCATCATCAGAGTTCTAAAAGGTAGTTGTTGACAAGGTGAATATGGAAATGGTTGACATGGTCGTAGAAGTTTTGGACCAAATCCTTCTTGTTTTTCTTCCTAGGGGTAGGTATATACTGATGTGGGACTATAGTAAGGGCGGATTCATCAAAAGATGGTTTTCCAGGTGCCCAAGATGCATAATCAAGGGTTTCCCAATAATAGTTCTCTTGCCATTTTTCTTTGGAAAAGTGTTTCCTAGGATGAGGACTAGATGGTTTTGGTACAGGTTTCACGTTGAGGTCTAATTCTCCAAATAGAGCATCTGTATTTATGGTACTGGTAGATGAAAGTGAATCCCATTTACCATCGCTTGAGTAAGGGGATTCATCATAAAATGGAGGTTTGTTGTAAACTGGGGGAAGTGTTTCATGAGATATCTTGATGTCTATGCAAGAACTCACTTCTTCTCGAAACAGTGACAAAGTACCAGGAAACCCAATTCTAAGTGGTTGACACCCTGGCCCTAGGTATTTTGGTCATGGGTAGATAGTGATCGGTTCCGTCCTTCCATTTTGATATAGTCCTAACCCGCTGTGCCTATCATATCCTTCATTTTTCATTATCTTAAAGCCTTTTCCATACTAGTCTTTAGCTATTTGAATAGACGGGGAGGGGTATTCATGTTCTTCTTGATACAACCGGGAATCACCTTGATCCTTAATTTCTTCACTTAGCTCTCCTCATCTGGTCAATGTCGTTGTAGGGGGAACATGAAATGTGACCACTAACTATCTTCTACCTAGCATGGGTAGGCCATATGCCTTAGGTGGAATCAGTTGATTGACACAGTATGATGCCTTTATATTATATTCGCCACAACCCTTGACTTGGATCTCAATTTTAGGAGTGGATGATGGTGGTTTGAATGAAATGGACTTAGTGAGATGTGATCGGTCAATGTATAGACATAAATTAGATGATGAGTCTTCTTGGTTAACTGGTACTTGTCGTTGTGGAATTTCCCTTAGGCTTGTACAACACTGAAAAGGATCTAGATCACCATCAATAGTGATCTTTGTGCCATTATCCGGGAACTTGAGACATTGGTTATATGTTGAAGGTACAAATTTCATTGCGTGTATCCAAGGTCTACCTAGCAACAAGTTGTATGGGAGGGTGAGATCCAAGACTTGGAAGCTAGTTTTCATGATCGTTGGGCCAATTTTGATAGGGAGTATGCCAACTCCTTTGGATGATCTTTCCTCATCATCGTAAGCCTTGATGAATATACTCTTAGAGGTATCTATGTAGTCTTCTAAGAATCCTAATGCCTTAATCAGTTTTAGGGTACACAAGTTCAAACCTGCTCCTTCGTCTACCAAGACTCGTCAGACTTTGTTTTGATGGACTAAGAATTCAAGATGTAAGGGGTCATTACGATTAGAATTTTTTAGTTGATTAATCTTGTTGGGAAAATGTGGCATGATGCGAGTTGGTCAAATATCCCACCATTTCTTCAAAACGATTAACATCTAAGTCTGTAAGAAAAATTGTATTCTGCAGAGCTTTGTCAAGAATGGCTCGATGCTTAGGTGATAAAGTCAACAATTCCAAGATAGATATTTGTACGAGAGTTTTTCTCAATTGATCAAGGAGGTTGTACTTGAACTTGGAATTTTTCTTAGGTGGCTCAGAAGAAGGACCCGGAATAGTAATCTTAGTTCTGAGTGTGTTCACATTACATTCTAGATACTTCTTAATGATGATGGTATTGACATTCTCATTTGCAGCTTGTAGGTTATTTATGATCATTCCTTTACCATAGTCATACTTGGTATTGTTATAATTGGCTAATGGATTATTCTTGGATCCTAAATTGGAGGCTTTCCCTTTTGTGTGGTCATGTAACGGGTCCATGAAGACCTTATGATCACTGTTCTTGGTGTTTTTCTGCCCACCAACCTCTATGGTTCCATTTTCAACAAAGTCTTGTATAATATTCTTGAGTTGGTAACATTGTTGTAGATTGTGTCCTTTCATTCGATGACAGTGACAAAAAGAGTTATTGTCCCACCATGAAGGTTTGAACTATCCAGGATCATACTCTCTTGGTTCAAAAGGTTTGATGAGATTATTTTTGATGAACTCTTTGAAAATTATCTCGATTGGTTGTCCTAAAGGTGTAAATTCACGTGTAGGAAATCTCCATCGTTGTCATCTTTGTTGTTGTGAATTTTGGACATAGTTGGTTGTTTTATCTGGAATATTCATCATGTATTGATTGGAATTGTAACCTCTAAGTGTGATAACTGGTCCTATATGTATGTGTTTAGAATCAACAATGTCGTCATTTGTAACATTTTTTTTTCTAGACCAGAATTTGTTTCTATTGTTTGGCGCATTTTGATGTTGGACAACCGGATTCCTACATGGTACCTTTATTTCTCCTTTTTCTATAAGGACCTTTTCCAAGATGATGCCCTTTTGTACCAAGTCTGAGAATGAAGTACAACAGTGTATCCTTAAGTCACTTCACAATTTTGGGTTGATGTTCTCTAGGAATATTGTGACCTTTTGCTTTTCTGGTATTTAACTGGACATCTACTAGCTAGACTTCACCATCTCTTGAATAAAGTGGTAATATTTTTGCCATCTTCTTGTGTCATGTGGCACAAGGTTGCTATTGTTACCTCATTGTCTATTTTAAAGGCGAAATGTTATCCAAAATTCTCCGTGAATTCACCCTAGGATTGTATACCATATGGTAATTTAGAAAACCATTCCAGACCTATCTCAACAAGGGTTCGTGAAAATAGTGTCATCAAGTATGTGGGGTCATATGATATTTCCATGCATGCCATTGAGAATTCTCTAATGTGTTATAAATGATTCCTTCTCCCATTATATTTAGGAAAAATCGGTATAATGTATCCATGGGGGAAAGGTGTCATATAAAGTGCTTTGTCAAATGGACATGGACATAGGTCTTGCGCTAAGATAGTTTGTTTGCCTAACATAGACATGTTGTCCATCTGTTGTTGAAGAATTTTCATTTGGTTTTGAAGGACATATAGTTGTGTCAAGGGCATGTTTTTTGCATTGTTTGGGTCAATGTAGGTGTTCTGAAATACCATGTTTTGTGGTGGGTTGTGATTTTGTGAAGGAATATATCCTATTAGAATGTTCTTATTTGGTATAGGGATATTCCTTGTCTGAATGGTATGATTTGGTATAGGAATTTTTCCTGTCTGAATGATCTGATTTGGCATAGGAATGTTTCCTGTCTAAATGATCTGATTTGGTATAGGTATATTTTCACCAACTTTGGATCTCTTACCAGTCGTGTTGGTGTCAAAGGGGTTGGAGGAAGTTTCCCCCGTAGTAAATTGTAAACCTTATGTTATGTTGAAAGGGGTTTTGTTTACAATTGGCGATGTTTGAGTTGGTATACCTATTGGTACCGCTGCGGTAATTTGGGGAATAGAAACACTTGGTGTGACAGTTTGTGTTGGTTGAATCAGTGGTGTTTGCAAAGTACTAATATCAAATCCTATGGGTAGTTTGGCACCTTTTGCTAGAAAGTTTTCTAGATATCGTTGGGGATCATTTTCCAAACATTCATCCATAAAGGATGCAAATTCAAGATCTTGTACTGCTGTGTCTATGTCTTCTATGTAAATTACCCATGTGTGTCTCTAGTGATGTGTTTTTCAAGCAAAGGTTTGTGTGGTCATTTACTTATTGATGGTTGGTTTTTGAATGGATTGATGAATTAGTTGGGGTCTATCATTGCTTTGTGTTTCTTTTTAGACCTTGTTTCAAGCATGAAAAAGTTGCTCAAAAAGGGGTAATGCAGACTATGTCTAAAAATTGATGACCTATGTCTATGCTTTTGGATTTTCTTTTTGACAATAAATGGCATTGCTAAAATGGTTCCTAAAAAGGCGTATACTAAGATGACGTATGATAGGATGGACAATATGCAAAATTTCGAGTAGACTATGATGATAAATGAGTCTAAGATGGGTATAACCGACCAAATATGGAATAAATGCATGCAAAGATTTGTTTTTGACCAAGGAACTTGATTGTATGACAAGGACAGTTGACAAGGTGAATTTTGTAAACTAGACTATTGAGTTGAAAAAGATCCACTAAATGGGATCAAAGTGACTAGGTTCAATGATTGTGACAAACCGAAACATGAACGTTTCCAATGATGAGGAAATTTATCTATTCTATGATATGCAACTTCCTAGGAAGTATCTATATGCATGCAACTTAGGATGATTGTGACTAAGACATTTACTGTGACTAAGACGTATATGACACCTAATGATGCAAGGTTTTTGAGCAAAATTTATCAGTTTCTAATCCAAGAATGATCTTAAGAACCTAAAGCAGATAGTGACAATTATGTTTCAGACTCAACTCATGGTTTTTGATGTTTTCTGTTCATAGGCAAATGCGGTCCACCTAATAGTTGTGGTTCAAATGTTTACAAATGCAGTTTTTGACAATGCATGCGGTGTTTCTGACAGTTGCGGTTTTTCCTATGACAAATGTAGTTTACCGATACACATGCGGTTCTAATTTTCAACCTTGTAAAAATAATTTTTTTGATAGACACTTGTGGCTCAAAAATTGACAGATGTGGTTTGCATGCACACATGCGACTCAAAATGTGACAGTTGCAACTCGTAACATGCAGAATGTGAATGATGAATTTTTTTGATAGACACATGTGGTTTTTCCCCTAACAGATGTGACTCTCTATGATAGATGCATAATTTAAACTGACAATTATGACTCAATTTTGTGATAGTTTGAGTTTTCTTGAAAGTTTGTTGATTGAATTTGTTTGTTTGATCAAGTTGTTGAAGAATACAATAGAGAACAAACAAAGCAATCAATGTATTTTTAGTTTCATGATGAAAGGACTGTTAAGACTCAAAAAACATTTACACCCTAGGCTTTTAGGACAATAATTGTTGAGTTCTTACTTGGATTTCTCTAGCTACGCATATTTATGGAAAATGACTAGTAGCTTGAACCCACTAGCTCCCCTCCATGACACTCACTTATACGAGGTAGCCAAGATACTGTACCCATGAAACTCCCATGGAATACATTTCATTTCCACACATAAACTATAAGAATGTAAGACAGCTTCATAGGGCCAACTCTGCTGCACCAATAAGTAGGTAGGATTTTGGTAACTCTACAACAAGGTGTTTAATAAGGGCATTTCATTGGTGGGGAACTATCCAACATCGGTGAGATTCCATTTCTTTCCATCTCATCAGAATAGTGAGCGTGATTTTTGGGCTTTCCCTAGAAATCCTTTTTTATATACCAGGTGGAAGTCGCTTGGCTTTAACATGCTACCAATCTGAGTCATCTTGGGGTGAGTAATTTTTCCCACCAAGACAGGCCCAAGTTCTAGAGTGAATAACCATTTCTCTTACACCTAGGATCACATGACTGTGCAAGTGGATAGGAAACTTCGATTACTGAATCATAAGGGTGACAAATACGTGCAACAAACCCGACAAAGAAGATAGTGGTTCTTTTTAATCCAAACGAAAATTGCCTATCTATCAAATAGAAAATTATTTTTAACCCACACGACAATTATCTATCTACCAAACAAAATATTGCTAAACAATTAAATAAACATAAAGGCATTAGGTCCTGCATGCAAATTTATTAGTAGTTCTTTGTTCTCTAGCTTTCATCCTGCAAAAATATCGTCTTTGGTTTTTAATTATCTTCTATGCTTTGTCCTGCAAACACTACATTATTCCTCCTTAACACAACTGAAACAAACATTAGCAAAAATCAAAACAACCCAAAAATCAAAAAATGAAAATATGGATGCACGAAAATCAATAAAAAATGTGGAAAATATTTACCAGCCAGATGCAGCTTTTGGAGCCACATATGCGGTTCGATGTTGATAAGTGGATGCAATTCACGAATTCTATTGATAGGTGGATGCATTTTATGACTTCACGGATGCGGTTTGGGATGACGGATGCGTCATTGTTTTTAGCAAATGCAGCTCATGGATACAGATGCGTTGTTTTCTTGAATAGATGCGGTGTGCCATATGAAAAACCTGCAAAAAAGAATGAAAAATGAAAAAATGGAAAGACGAAAAGATGTGTGAATTTTGAAGCGTGTTCACATCGGGTTCACCAAATGTAACAGTAGATTAAAATATGATCTTCAAATGTGATGAGATGGATAATTTTCAACCAGAATAACAATTTTAATCCTAATCTAAATAATTATCTAAAATCAAACAACAAAGAACGAGGAAATAAACTAAACAAACTAAAAAAATTAATGGAATGCTCTCACCGAATATGCATTCACCCCTTCGGATTATCTTGATTGTTCTTCTCCATTTTTCCTTTTCAGTATTCTTTCCCCTAGATTTCAGTGTTTGAATGTAAGCATAAATTCATTAAGTGTCTAAGTAAAATATCGAAGATAATTTTCTTCTCAAAAGTGTATGATTTCAGGAGGAGGAATAATGATAATGACAAGCCATTTTATAGATTTTGGATTTTCAAACGATCATCTCAGATTGAAAGAGAGATCGATGGATGAGATTGATGAATGCCATGCTATGTGAAATCTATGTTAGAATGTGAGTTAGAACACGATCTCAATATTTTAATCTTCAGTTAAGAGTCTTCAAAATAGAAAGAACAAGACTTTGAATGTCAAAGACAAAGTTATAAGTTGGAGAATAATAAATTCAAATGCAAACATGAGTTAATTAATTAAATAAAGATATTTAATTAATAGACACACCATGCATATGAGTTAGAACTAGTTAACTAACTAGTTCTGATAGAGAGTCCTCTCGCAAAGATAATCAGATGTTGAATTTAGAGATAACCAGAGAACTAAAATTAGATCTTGAGTTAGAAGGTGAGTGAATGATTAGATAACTGATTGAGAGAAGAATGTGACATAAATAAATAAATATAAATTAAATTTTAATTTAATTCAACATTCAAAAATAAGAGACTTTAATTAAATAAATAAAGATAATTTATTTAATTGACTTTTGAAAAGGACAATATAAATAATTAAATAATAAGTATTTAATTATAGATAAAGGAGGTCAAATGAATAATTAAATAAATATATTTAATCATAGTTGGAAAATTACGATAAAGGGGTAATTAAATAATAAATTATTTAATTGATAGATAAAGGGGGAAGAATTAATTAGTTCGCATCATAATTAAATAAATATGATTTATTTAATTAATCAAGTTGAATAAAGATTAATAATGAATTAGTGAATTAATTAAAAAGGGGTATTTAATTAATAGAGGAAATATGTGTTAGAAAGGGTAATTAAATAATTAACATTATTTAATCATGACCATGGATAATAGAAAATTATGTCAAAAGTGGTGTTCGCAGGCCTAGACCAATTTTCGGTATCTACAGTTTGTACCTCAAGGGCACCTCGATGTCGCCTATGCTCTCATCATCATAAGAACATGACCCCCCTTTAGCAAGAAAATATTCCATGCATTTAGAAAATTTTCTTCTAATCTTTTGACCTCTAGTTGATCTCCCTCTTTTAGACCTACTACATGTCTCGCTTTCCTCTTCTCTTCCTGAATTTCCCTCGCTCGAGGAAGACAAATCTGAAAAATACCTATTTGGTGGTACCTACACTCATAAGGATGTTGGATGAAGTTCTTTCATGGTAATGTGAATCGAAGGTGACATTATGATTAATCTATCATTTCATCGCTAGAATTTGACAGGTTATAAGGTTATCAAGTCTTGATAGATTGCAAGTTATTGTTACTACCATCCAAATGTGTCCATCACAAATCAAATCTACTTAACATTTTAAATCCCAAACTTTGTAACAAGTTTTAAATGTGATTATGGTCCACTAGTTACACAACCAAGGCATCAAATGTATTCTCTAATTGTAATCAAAGGAATTTTTCTCTTCATTCAAGTAAATAAACTAGAAGGGAAACACCACCAAGTGGTTTATTGGACACCTACATGACTAAAAATAGCAGAAAATTTACATTTAATTTCCATATGTCTAAGTGGTTAATAGGGAGGGAGTGTGTACTAGGCCTAGTAAAGTCATCATAAGTTTATGCTTTGGCAATAAAAAATGTTTAAGTCATCTTAAATCTTCCTATTTCTAATTTCTAGGAGACTTTTGGTATGTTTTAAGGTAGGATGAGTGTTTGCATCAATGTTCTAATTCTCTATGACAAGGTTTAAACATATTCAAATAGTGAAATTTAGTGCTCATAGTTATTTGAAATGTAACAACATTTTGATTATGTATGATGGTAGGATTTGGTTACTTAAAAGAATTGGCTACCCAACAAACTTAAAGTTAAAAGAAACTTTTTCAGTTTAAGGAGTCAGCACTTTCTTTCATATTTTCATATTGGTTTGATGTTTCAAATGATTCCTTTTTTATCCCACTTCTATCATATTGTATCCCCATTCCATTGAAATTGTTGGAGGAGTTGATACCAAAATTTCACATCAGATACCACATTCTTGAACCAATTTTCTATGTTTTTACAATTTTTCTGAAGTTCTTTTGTGTTGTATGGATCCATACAAGCTTGAAATGCTCTAAGATCATTGGTGTAGATAAATATACATGTTCCCTTTCATTTACATTTGTTTTGAAGTTCTCAATCACTATTTTGTGGGGTTAAACAATCAAATACAGGGACTGCCCTATTGTGCCTATGTAAGGGTTTGAGGGCTAAATAGAAATGACATCCATCAATCCACCCACTATCTTGGAACTGTAACTTAGTGGATTTTATGGAGTTTCAAATATTATTCTTTGAATTCCATTTATGTTTTTCCCTTGTCTTGGCTTGTTACATTGTGTGGGAGGAACCTAAGGTTGGGTTTTACCTTGGCTTTCATAAAAATCCTAATTTTCCATGACAAACCTTGGGTGAGATATATTCGGCCATTACCTTTTTGGAGTGGGTATTAAAATGACTTATGTCTCATTGTTTCGTCTAGGCCAGAACCCTTTTTATAAATTGAGTTAAATATTTTTCCTAACTCTATTACTTTCTAAGTTTAGGTTGGCCCATGCCCTATGTTACTGATATTAGCCCAAACATAAGGGGAGGGTTAATAATCAAAAGAGCTTCTGAAATTTCAACTAAAAAAGCTACAAACTTGACTATAAATGTGGCCAAATTGGCCCAATAGATAGCTGAAAGAGAAGAAGCTGAGAAGAAAAGTTTGATGGAGAAGTATAACACCATTATTGAAGAGTATAGTAGAATGCAGCAAAGGAATGTTGAGCTGAAAATTGAGGTAGACAAGTTGAAGTAAAGACATGTGGGGGATTCTTCTAGTGCTCTTGGTACCCTGGCCATTTCTTCTACATCAAGATCAGTACCTCCAACTTCTCCAATTGTTTCTACTCGTAAGTCTCCCATCCAGACTCCTACTCCTAGTCCTTCATTAGAGCTAGTTGAAGAGGAGTTTGACTACTCTGTAGATCCCACTAAAAATTAGATGCTTAATAAGACTAGAGAGCTATAGGAAGCTCTAAAAGAAAGTGAGAAGGGAGCAGTTGCCAAGAAAAATGAAGTTGTAGACACAGTTTTTAGGCATTTGAATTAAGGAGTTATTGGTAGATTACCATCAGTTTATTCTTTATATTCTTTATTCTTAGACTCAATAAGAAACATTACTCAGGATCAGGAATTAGTTTTTCCTTTAGTTGAGAAGTGCATCCCTAGGGCCAATGACCTAGATGTTATGTATAAGGCCTTTAGATTCGATGCAGAAAATATGCCCTAATCATTAAGGCCTACTCAAGTTTTTTTTTCAATCACTGCAAGTTTTTCAAGCCTTACCTAATGATTTGAGTAGGAATATTAAGGAACTGGTAAAGAATTTTGATGACTGGAGTGGCACGTCTTTACCAGATTTACAAGGACTGCCCTATTTTTCCTATGTAAGGGTTTGAGGGCTAAATAGAAATGACATCCACCAATCCACCCACTATCTTGGAAGTGTAACTCTGTGGATTGGTGTGCATCATTGTATGATAGAGGTTCATTAAATTTAGGGGTATTGTAAAGAAATAAACTTGATGGATATCCTCATAGAGTCATGGTGACATTGTTTGATGGTCCAATCTCTACTTCAAAAAAAAATAATCTCTAAAACCTCTAAGAGCTATAATGGAATGGCATTAAAGGAACCTTCATATGAAGGATCTTCTAATGAAGGACCTTCAAATTAAGGTCTTCATTTGAAGGTCCTTCATGCCAAGGTTCCTTTTATAAATCGTTTTGGACATGAAATATTTAAAATAAAAAATACCTTCATTTGAAAGTCTTGACATGGCATCATTTTTGAATGTAGGTTCTTCATTCAAGGGTCATGATGACATCACCTTCAGATGAAGGTTCTTCATTAACTGGTATTTTGTAATTTTGAATGTGTGATAATAATTTAGGGTTGAAACCAAATCCTTTTGAGCCTTTTATAAATGAAAGGACATTTGATGCAATCATATGCCTTGTCAAAATTTTAACTTAATAGTAAGGGCATCATGAGTAGTTTGTTGTGCCCATTCAACAATATTCGATACAAGGATTGAAATGCCTAGAATGTATCTACTATCAAGAAAGCCAATTTTTTTCCCTCTATGACTATATCTCAAGCAATAGGTTTAATTGTGATGGAAATGATATTGATAACGATTTTGTAATCTAGGTGTTGTGAAGCATAATTGGCCACCATCCTAGGAAAGATTCTTCATTCTCACTTTTAGGTGTTAAAATTTAACAATATGTAGATTGATGAAAATGGGAAAGACTAAGATTTTTTATTTTTTTTTGTCTTATCTTATACCATTTTACGAGAATGGGGGGGGGCAATGTACGAGAAGATCTCTGGAAACAAGGCATGAAAATTGCAGGTTAAAGAGAATGGGGGTGCCAAACTTGTTGTACTCATTGTCCCTTGGTCATCGATTGTCCTTGAGTGCCCTCAACCTTGTGCTCAGCATTGGTAGTGACCTTTTTTTAGCTCCAAACTCTTCGTCGGTGCTAGTATTGACCTTTCACTTGTCCAATTTGATGAGCTACAATCCTATTTAGTTAGGTTTTAGAGTATGTTAATTAAATTTAAAATTATGGTGCCATTTAGAGTAGTGAATATAAAGCAAGCAAAGCCTATTATGGCGCCATTTAGAGTAGTGAATATAAATTAAGCCAAGACTATTATAGTCATGAGGGAAATAATAAAACTCCTAGGATACTTTGTGAAACCATTTTCCTTGGTTAAAGGGAGGCCATAAAATATACCTTTGGATTTTTTCAATCTTCAAATATGTGGATTTTCAAGGTTCTTAGCAACATGAGTAATGGAAATGTGTGCAACAAGAATTTTTGAACACTCATGGAATATTGTTGCTAAAGAAAGGGGCTTCATAATTTAATATGATAATTTTTCTCAACTCTAGAAATGATATGTTTCCTTAAAGAGGAAGGAGTCACCTAAAAGGTAAAATAGATGCTTAGGAATCTCAACACTTCCTTATGATCAACCCCCTTCTATCCATATGAATTGAACCAATTGGGCTTGGCTAAGAATGATTTTCTATAACATTGAGTTTTATGCCACTATATATTTGACCTTAAAGCTTACCAGAAAATATCTATGCATTGAATATCCTAGATAATGTCACGTTTGTCCACCATCAGAGTGAGAAAGGAGCCATTAAAAAAATGACCATTGAATACTTGGGCTATAGAGTTATGAAAGCAACATCCAATTGTGGATTGTGGGATTCACATCCTTAATGTTTGTTAGAATTTGATGAAATATTTTTTGTTCTTTTTTTTTTCCATCTTGTCGAAAAACACAACTTAATGCAATGACCATTTTGAATTCTTCCCATAGTAGCTTTTCTCACCTTTTTCTTTCATATGGAGCCATGTCATTTACTGGAGGTAGTTGTGCCAGGTCTCCAACTAAAATCATGTACATATGCCTGAATATAAAATATTTAATTAAATTGATAAGTATGAATTTGTATAGAAGGAACTATAATAGAATTGAATAAAAAATATTGTAATGTAAAGTTATCAAAGTTAGCAATTTCAATCCAAAAATCACCTCCAAAACTTTGGTTACTATTTTTTTTGAATTCTTGTCGAAGCCTAGAATCTATGTTTTCAAGCAACCTCTCCCCAATGAAACCCATTTCATCTATCAATATGTATCTGAAATGTGCTATTTCTTCTTGGAAATTTTTAAGTCTTGTCCCTTCTAGTTCATTGAAATCTCTTATTGCAATTCTTATCTTTGAATGAATGGTTGAAGCACCAATGTTGAATGTTGCAACTTGAGTAGGCGTGAATAGAAGTAGAGGAGATTGTTTGGGAGAAGATTTTTTATAGTGTTAAGTTATGTGTTAGGTTATATAGGGTTAGGTTATATAGTGTTTGAGCCTAGCCTCAAACACTACAATTAGGGTTAGGTTATATTTTTTCTTGAGGGTTAGGTTTGGGATTAGGTTTATGGTTATGGTTAGAGTTTAGGGTAATCTCTAAATTTAATTTTAAGTTGTAGTTGATTGTTTTCCCACAAAAAAAAATTATACCTTTTCTTGAAACCTAACATAATATCCCTAATCTAACCATAACACTAACCCTAATCATAAGATTGACTCATACCCTAACCTTAATCCTATCCCTAACAATAAACCTAATCCTAACCCTTACCTGGAAAGTAAACCATCATTTTCTCCTTAGTGTAACCCTGCCCATAACTTTAACCCTAAAACTATTTCTCAAAACCATAATCTTAACCATATCCAAAATCCTTTTTATGACAACCCTAAACATAAGCATAACTCTAATCCTAAACCCTAAACCATGATCTTAATTGTAGCCCTCTAAATAAGCATAAATTTAACCCTTACTTGGAAAGTAAAGCATCATTTTCTCATTAATGTAACCCTGGCCATAACTTTAACCCTAAACATAATCATAACTCTAACCCTAAACCCTAAACCATGATCTTAATTGTAACCCTAAAAATAAACACAACGCTAACCCTAAACCCTAAACCATGATCCTAATTCTAATCTAACCCTAACACTAACCTTAACTTACACCCTAACCTTAACCCTTATTGTAACCCTAAACTAAAGACAAATGCTACACCCTAAACTATAATCCAAATCTTAAACCTAGCCCTAACCCTTTTTCTCGAAACCTTAACCTTGACCCTAACCCTCACCTTTATCATATATTTATAACCCTAACCCTAATTACCTAAACCTAAATATTTTTTATTTTATTAATTAGTTGTATTCACTCTAATAACCCTAAACCTATCCCTAGACCTAACCCTAGACTTATCCCTAGCCCTAATCCTAATCAAAATAAGTAGAGAAGATTGGGAGAGGAAGGAATGCACACCAAACTACAAAATAGGGGTATTTGTGGCATTTTTAGTTTTCTTTATATACTCAAATTGTTTCCTATAGGGATAAAATAATCATTATACAAATGAAAGATGGTTGATTATCTAATGAATATTGTTTTGTGTTTTTTGAAATGGAAGATATCTATGTGGGAAAAAAAGGATAGACAACTAAGAGGGGAGGCGAATCAGTTGTTACAAAATTGAAACTTATTTAAACTTATTAACCTTTAATCTTTGATCTGATAATTAATAGTGAAAGCATGAATCAAAAACACATTAGAAACACACATAACACCAAGATTTTTGTGGTCAAACCCTGTTAGGGGAAAAACCATGATGGAGGTTAATCCACAATTTATACCCCTCTAAAAGTATAAAAGAAAAAAAATAAGGAATGCACATGCATTCAGGAACACTGCCTAGAGCTCACTGCTCAAAGGGAAGGCTCACTGCCTTACATAAGATAATCAAATTAAATCCATCTAATGAGGTTGAATTGAGAAATTAGCTTCTTCAAAATCATGATGACAGTTTCAGTTAGGCACATATATACTTCTTCATACTTTTCTTAAACTTCTTCACACTCTACTCTACATTCGAATGATCTAATATTTATTCACACATATCTTGCATACACTTCACATAAATTCTCTCTAAATGAATAAAATAATTTCTCTTATATATCCACTTCATGAATCTACATTAACAACTCTGTCGGCCAAAAATAAATAATAGATGAATTCAAACTATTGGCCCAATTCATGCACAAATCTCAATATGCACTAACCTAAATTGGTCACAACATAATGAAGACCTAAATCAAAATCCTCGAATATGCCAAGCATTCAAAAATTAATCCACAAGGATCTACAACACACTAGCACCATCATGTCAACCAAGAACATGAAAACTCGAACATGCAAAGTAAAATTCTTTGATCATGAGCACACTGATCAATGAGGATGTACCACAATGATAGAGTATGAGATAAAGAAACATCAATGAACATCTCAAGAGCATACACAACAATTCAATTCACCAGAATTACATTCTCTTCTTTCAAAAACACCAACTATACCAATAAAATAACTGTAGGAACACAAAAACTCATAACACACTCCAATCTTGATGCACACCTCTGAAACTTCCAGAGGATATACTAGATAGGCTCAACAACAAACCCTTTAATACATGACTTCAGAATACCAACATACAAAAATTTCCACCACTCTGATCTCCACAACTTTATAGACTATCTGCAACATATTTATTCTAATTTTCTCAATATCCTTGACATATACAAGCTTTACGACATTAATGCTAATAGTTTTGACATCAATGACAACCACATATCATGAGGAATCAAACCACAACATCCAATAGTCTACATCTCTATGAAAATTGGTATATGCTAATAGTCAGCTTATTATTTTATTTATAGCATCTCCTTAGCTTTTTATACTAAAAAATTCAAGGTAGATGGTACCATGATTCTTTGAATTGGATGCTACATAAAAATCTATGTGTTATAGTAATTGCTTCCATTGTTTGCATTTTCACATTAGGATGCATATTTTTTACAATCAACACTCTTTTAATGTCTTGCCAAAATTAGTATTATTAATAATTTCAAAATTTTATAAACATGTATGGAAAATAATTACATAAATAAGAAATATATTGTAATTGTTTCTTCAACAAAGGATAGAAAAATCATGTGGACCATTAAAGGATTATGGTGGGACTTAAAATTTACATGGATGGAGGCTAGGATTTTGGGATTTAAGGTGGGTGTTTTCTCCCCGTGGGGTATTAATGAGAAAGATCAATGATAATCCTTCCTTGTAGAGCTCACACGATCAGATTAAAGGCCCCTAAGGGTACTGCAAGGTCTGTGAAGAGGCAATGCGTCACCTAGTTCTTCAAGCGACAGGGCTAGGCAGGACCCGTTGTCCAGTTGCAACCTCTTATTTTCTTGGGTTGTGATTAAGCATGGTTCTCCTAGGATGTTGATGTGGATTTTCAAACAATTGTTTAATCAATCTGATTTGTCTGACTTGCCATGTTTGATCCACATTAATGGTTCATTTTTTGTTGGGTTCTTGTTCATCTGTGTTGGGAATTCTTTCTCTCTACAAGTTGTTCCCATTAATGGCACGGGTTTTTCTAGTGGATCCTCACCTGATTTTCCTACGCGCAAATAGTGTTCTCTAGATAAATACAATGATGGGTTGTACGCCATGAATAATTTGGGGTGGCTACATCAGCCACTAAAATGCTCATGTTGCATTCGAGCAATTAATATTATCACACCAATTAACTCTATAAATGCTCATTGTGTTATCTGGTATTATCATCGCATTTTGAGTTGTCTTGTTTGCAAGTGGTCGAGTCTCTCCTATATTTTGTGAGGTGTTCTTTGCAATGAACCATTTAGTTGTGCACATAACTACTAGACTCGGGGTAAGAAATTTTCAGCCTAACAGGTTACAACCTGTCCCTAGCAAGCCCAAGGTTGTCCATGATGCTTATAAAGGGATGGGGAGCTCCAAGTCCCCACTAGTGCTGTCTTTTAGTTATGATGGTGATGGGTCCGAAAATGACTCAGACTACCAACATTACTTGGTGTCCATGATCAAGATATTGGAGGTCAATGAAGAACCCCTCGCAGTTACCGCAATAACTATAGTGGCATTGTTCCATGCTACCAGATCATGTGTTAAAGCGGATAAACGAAACCTAGTCTCGCTTCTTACTAGAGTGAGGACCAAGAGTGGTCACCTCTATCGGGGCCATGTGTCTTGCAAGTATTTGCAGTTGTTGGGTGTGTTACGTTTGGGTGGTGTGTTGATGTGGATGTACGCATGCCTGCCACACTCTTTTGTCTATAGCTCTATTTGGTTACAATAGTATAACTGTTCTGTTTCCTCAAACTGATTATGGTTTTTTATAATGATGAGGAATGTGAATTTGAATTTCATTCTAAATGAAATTCAATTTTTGAATGAATACTGTAGCCTATTGCTTTGTTGCTCTCCTGTCCTATAAATGAGATTTGGCGGCTCATTGTTAAGGGTTGTTTTTTTTGGGTCTGAAGGCTTAGAATAGGTACAATTAGTGGTAATGCAGGATTTTGAAGGTATTATGTAGGAAATCATGCTGGGTTGGGAATACTATGAAATAAGTATATTATGCTTTTGTAGTTACTGATATCGAAATAAATCTAAAAAAATTAAGACATTTTTCTCTCTTGTGTATGGGCCATGGATTATGAATGGATTTATCAAGGGTTTGTTCATTCAATTTCAATGGTTTAGTTGAAAGTGTAATTTTTTCTCTTGCTTTAACTTAATGAGTTAATCAAATTCTTGAACACAAATTGCATGTTTATGGTTATATACTCAGGATTCACTAAGGAGTATTGTTTTAATATACTTTACAAATCTCATGGTAGCAAAGCACTATGCTGATAAGTTCATTTTCATTTGAATTATATTTTATATGAATCCCACCCAATGGATGAGGCACTTGATAGTATTGGTAAATTCCTTTCAGGTATAGGACCATGACTCTAAGCATGGTGATTCAATACTTGAACATTTTAACAAATATCAACTGCTATCTCTTTTTGGGATATAGATCTTATGATAATTTTTAGTCTCCTTGCTTTGGGATATATTTTATTATTCTTTGGTTTTGCCACAACCAGGGTAACGACTATCTATTATTGTTAGTGGGGACTGCATCTATAAGAAGAAGTGTTCTTACCAATCGTGAAACATTCTTATGAATACACTTGGGTTTACCCACCCTGGTTTCACAAAGACAAAAGTCTAGGAGATGTTAGTGTTTGATTGACTCTTGTTAGTTTGCCACTAGCCTTTGTAGTTCTTTATAACAAAGGTTGGCTACCTCTTAGAGAATTGCAAATCCTATGTGGGAAAAAACACCAACAAATTGTAAGATATACACAAAATGGATCTACATTGAAAATTCCATAGGAAAATTCAAGAAAATACAATTGGTAGATGCAAAACCAAATAAATGTGAAATTGTGGACTATAATGATTGTAGATATACATAATGAATTTTTTAAAAAGGTTTTATAAAATTTCAATCAAATTAAATTGGTAAATGCATAGACAAATTTCACAACCTTCACCAGATTCCTTGTCGATTTCCTTAATTTGGGAGATTTGGAACAAGTTCCACATCCATCAAAGCATAATATGAAGATGATTTTCTCAAATGTTGTGGTTGTAGACTCCATTTTAAAATCTATGTAAAATGTGGGAGGATAGACAAATCTTGTGAACTATTTGACAAAATATCTCAAAGAATTTTAATCTCATGGAATACACTCTAATTAGAAAAGTTGCATCACTATCGTCATAACAATCTCTCAATTTGTTTTAGTTTCTATTGTGTTGCTCAATTTGAAACTTAATTTTGATACATTAAGTTCATTGTCAAATTGTCATTTGTGTGTCAAGTTTGTCAAATCGAAAATGGTCAATTATTAATAAAATCATGGATAATGTAATATTGGGATCTAGGTGACCTCCTAGGAAGCCCTAGTGCTTCATCTATTTGATAATCATTTAGATGCAATGAGTGCTAAGTGGACCATTCATTATCATGAGAGATGGGTTCTTGTGAAACACTACTCATGAAACATGGGTCAATGAGTTTGACTTGTAAAACTACATAATTGAATCCTAATAACAATATCAAAATTTGACACAATGTGAAAAATACTTCCTACTTGTCAATAGATCATGTTGTCAAAATCTAGAATTTAAAATTATGAATACTTTGTAATTACTCAATAGATCATGTTGTTAATTGAACCTATTGGTATTTTTTTACTACAACTCACATGTGTTTCCTAGAAGCTCCTATGAACTCGCCACATTCAATAACAAAAGACTAGGAATAGTATGGCCAACTTAACAAGAATATCAATAAGGATAATTCTCCTACACTTCAAACTCTGTAAAATCTAGGAGGGTTTTCCCTAACATGTTCTCTTAACATACAAAATCAAAAAAATTCATTTGAACACAGGTAATAAATAGATAGATCCCCAATTAATGTTAAAGGATGAAATCCTTCAAGAATTTGGCTATTCCTTAAAAAATACTCATGTCCATTTAAGTGAGAATCACAAAATTCACATAAAGTAAATTGATAGGAAATGTTTGAGTAAAATATCCTGATGCCAAACACAAAACATATGAGAATAAAACGTAATCAAAATTACAATGCCATATCCAACACACGGAGTAAAAAGAGAAAACTGAACTACAGGGTAAATTTGATTTTGAACACTTATGATCTATTATGAATTGCATTACAACCCATATATCTATACCTGAGTTTATTACTCCTTTATGAATCCTATTTGTTATATTGCATGAATTTACAGGTTAACTGAAGCATTTAACCAATCCTTTGAACAAAAGTTGTAGTTAAACATAATTCACAGTAAAGAACAAATGAAAGTCAATGAAAATAATCTTTGATTGATATTTCATTAATAATCCATGTAACATAACATAATAGGAGACAAAATAAACTCCAAATATTCATGAGTTTTATACAAACATGCTCAAAAACCCCATGATTAACAAAATTCTCCAATCTGACTCAATTTTTTTAAAACCTAGACTTACAATTCATACTCTCTATATTACTAGACTCTTATTTCTCACATTTTGGATATTTCAACTAACCTTTCTCTCGACCCAAAAATCCCTTTTATAAAGCAAGGGAGCCAACAAGCTTTAGGTCAGAGTGTACACATGTCCATTTTTAATTGGACTGCTAACTCCTGATTCCGAGTGGAACATATAAGACAAATATCATCATTAGTTGATAAGGAGGAAAGAAAACATCACTCCAAAGGCCACTCCCCATACATCGAAGGAATTCTTAGCCATTATAGTATTAACTCCACCTCAACACCCTATACTTGGAGTCAAAAGGAGAATGCAATTTTAGAATATAATATCTAAGGCCAGACCTATATTATACATGACCAAGTTGCAATTCTCAACTATAACACTCATAATTCCAGTTCATCAGTGAACAAATTTTTTCAGAATTCAAATTCCTCCTCAAAAGGCCACTGGAAAGCGACAAATTGATCAACCTTGTTTCGATAGGGAGCATACTTTATCATTATTGATGTGGCCTTTTTATCAAAGTTCTCTAAGAAATTTATAACAAAAGTCAACTTTTCCAATGTATTGTCTAGCATGTGGATGTCAGCATTTTTGCATATCTCATGTGTTTGAGACATCATTATATTGTTCATTTGCTCCTTCCAAACCTGTAGGGGTTTGATTTCATCCTGACTATACAAAATATGAGGCAATGGGGTTAGGTCCTTTGCATCATACATATTTTTCAGAAAATTAATCTTAGATTCCATTGGGGTGGAAAATCCCTGAAAATTTTGTTCAACAATTCCCTTGACCAATTGATATGTTGTAATAACAGTAGGATATTTATCACCATGCTATTTCTCCCCTACTGCCATGAATTTCAATTTCTCCATTCTAGGGCTCCATTTTTTTAGCAATGGGATGGCCAATTATTTATTCCTTGGAAACATTTTTAGTGCTCGCAACATTAGGACATAATTTAAATGGACACTGTTTAGCTTACTCTGGACCCTTCTGTTAAAATGTTTCAAAATAATGTCCACTACCACTACATTGTTTCTCCTTGCTGCATCCCAGATTTTCTCTACCATCTCCTTATATTCTTCAACCTGATGAATCAGTTTCTCCCTAGAAATTCCCCCTCCATGGCTAGTAGCCCTCTCAATAGCAATAGGCAGCTGTCCCATATTATATAAAACAATAGCCAATGAATGTGCTTGTGTAGGAGCTTAAGACTGCTCTACTGGTGGGTTGGGAATGGTGTGGCTAGAACTGGGTTACTTTTGAGATCTCATGGTATCCATTTGTTGCCTCAATAAATCCAATTCAGTTTCTAACTCTACTACCTTTTGTTGACTCTTATTATATTCAATAATAATGTAATTATATTGGCCTCTCAGAGTATCCTAATCTTTGGTCAAATCTTCAACAGTTGCTTTGGTGAATTTGGCAACATTCACAACCATATCAACAACTTCCAATGTTGGGGTGTCAGCAAGTATCCTCACAACCAAGTGACTACTAAAGTCAGAATATTCTACAACAATTGGCTTTTTAGAGCCAACAGATAGGGACCAAATTGCCAATGCATCCCTTGAGTGCCAATGTAGCCTCCTCTTCAGTAGCAAGAAGTGGCTTATTATCCCTTCTTATTGTATCAAACACCACAGCATCAATAATATCCCATTCAAAGAGTAGCGATACTCCACTTTTTTGTATCAATTCCCGACCCTGCTCTGGTGTTATTGCTTTAAATTTGTCTCTCATCTGTTCCCTTACCTTAGCTTGAATTACCTTCTCTGGGAGCTCTAGATGCAGAATTCTCTCATGTGCTCTCCACAAAAAATATTTAAAACCACCAGTTTGAATAAAAGAGTCATCCATCATGAACTCTCTACAGGCTTCTATTCTCAAGTTATCATTGCTTGTTATTCCTTTGATTTCATCTTTTCCTAACCTCAAAGAAACTGTACCTAAACATATTGTAATGTCAACTGGTTCCAATGGCATCTTAGGATGCATTTCATCTAGAGTGACAATAATGTCATCATCCTCATCACCATCACAATCAACAATCTTTACTCTTTCAACCCTCTGCCTCTTTGGTGATGGTGGGAAAGCCTATTCTGAAAAACTTGGAGGATAATCCAAATAAACAACATTCGGTACTGACTGCCTTGAATAAGATGATGCAATATTTTTAGCAACATCTTTATCCCTACTTCCCTTTCTTCTAGAAAAAACCGTTATCTTCTTTTGGGGCTGATAAGTAGGACTCTCATCTTCCTTTACCTAAGGGTACTCCTTGATGGTTTATGATTTTCCCCTTTCTTTCACAACCCTTTCATCTTTCAAAACTGCAACCAAGCTCTCAAAATTATCAATAGCATACATTGCCTTGCTAAACTCATCTTTAGCATTAGGTATGGAATTGAAATCAGATATTTTCTCTTGCTTAATTTTTACCATTTTAGAGTAGGCAATGTATAGTGCCTTTCTCTCATCTTGTAATTCCAAATCAAAAATATTCCTGATGGTGTCCTCAGGAAAGTAGAAATTCTAGACAAAATCTCTTGTCCAATGCTCTCCCTTCATTTGAGAGATAAAACCCTCAGGATCATGATTCTTGGGGCACACAGTCCTTAGCCTATAAGGCCCAAGTAATTGATGCAACTCCTTCCATCCTCCCTTTTACATAACAAAATCGGCAATTATTGTATATCCACGGAAGAAAGAACCTTTCTTCTATTCAGCTAGCAAGTGTAGTTCCGGAGCACACCCCAACAACCTCATGATTTCTAAAAATCCAATTCTAAGAGGCACCTCCCTTGGCAGAACCTTTGGATTGACATTAGTGCGAAAAACCCTAAAAACTATGGTATTATGATAGGGGATAATGTCTCCCCAATTATGGATTATGTTCAATTTAGGTCTTCTCCATCGACCTCAAGAACTCATGAATTTATTTTTGGATCCTTTGGGGGTCATGAACTAGAGCCTCCCTTAATTTAGATCCAAATACATTATGAAAAGTCACATAATCAAACTTATGATCATGCATGTCAAGAATCCTAGTCCAATATTGGACAAGCATTTCAATTTTTTCTTCCTTATTTAATTCCATTTTTTTATTCGAACACAGCCTAACCCCTATACAAAAACATGTGGGTTAACAAGGAATACCATATGAATCCAAACCAATTCTTCCCCTCCTTTAGGGCTACCAGACCTGTGTGCATCTTATCTACCAAATAAGGTGAAAAATCATATATTACAATAAAACCTGGGTGTTGGAGGTTTACTACCATATACATAATATCGGTAGGAAAGGTTTTCTTTAAGATGACTCCCAGAACTTGACATAAAGCACAAACAGTCTTCTTGAAATAACTAGAGAAATAGTCCACAAGAAAAGGTTCGGGCTCATTCCTGCCAATTACTACCTTCTTCTGATTTTTTTCTCTTCCTGAAACTGCCAAATGAGCTATTAAAAAGGATGTTTTGAACAAACCCCTAGTATTTCTATATTCTTTTTTGAAAACCTCCAAGTCAATAGGAACCATATCCTTACTCCATTCATGCAATTTGAAAATATCTACAATTTCTTCTTTGGTTATTATTGATTGTATTTTTATGCACTTCACAACACAGGTAATACGTTGGTGCATTACCTCTCTTGAAAGACAATCTTCCACAATCCAAATTCAGAAAACTATCCCAAGGTCTCTCAGATGTCAGGTCATGACGATGCTTGGAATAAATCGGTTGATTCATGTGATTTTGCTAGAATCACAGGGCGGTCTTACGTGGTCAAATCTTAGGAGAATTGGGTCGATGAATGGAGTTTCGTGGATATGGAATTGCTGCACCTTGCTACAGGTTCAAGCAGTAGTCTCAGACTCCATTGCTTTGTCAAATTTCACTTAACAATGTATAATGAGCCTTAACATAATTTTTTTTTAAAAAAAGGAAAATGGGGGAGGAAGAAGGATGGTTCTTGGACCTCCACCTATCGATGAATAGTGATCATGGAGCTTCCTGCTATGGACAGTTTCCTTAAATAGAATTTCACTTAATCTGAATTCTCACAATATCATGAAATCTATGCTATCTTCTAAGGACTATAGATATTCATCATTCATTTGCCATGGAAATGTGAATAAAGATAAATTTTAATGAGCAACAATGAAATTAAAGTCCAGGATAACTTTACACAGTCATCTACCAACAACAAATGACAAAAAGTATGGACAAGGAAAGCATACACACATTAGTAATCTCTAAAACTAGAGACAACATACTAAACCTACAAAAGCTAATCTAAGAAGACTAAAACAAAAAAGTAACTTGAAGCAAAGTTCTAATGAAATAGAGAAGAATCATGAAACATGTGGAGAAACCTAGAGATACACAAGAAAATGACTATATTTTCTATTATAATTTCTGTAGCGTGCCTTTACAAAAACTCAACTCTCTTAAAATGGGAGGAGGAGAGCGCTATTTATAGTTTCCAAAAAATAAAATGAGTGGCCAAGATTCGATTCTATTGTGTGGTCAAGATTCACTTTACAATAGGGTTTCACCTACCCCCAAGTATGTTACATTTATAAATTCATTTTTGTCCTTTCCCTATTTCATCCTCTAGTGACAGCACTATAGAAATTTTGTCCTTTAGCTTATTTTCCCTTTGCTATAGCTATTTTCTAAGGAATCCTTCATCAATGACAGGGTTTCCTTCATGTTTCTTCAACGCTGCATACTCTATGAAGTTCAGGATTAGCGGCTGGAGCTTATCCATCTCCATGATGTCTGATTGCAACACTTGGTAGCTCCATTCCAAGGAATTATTGACAAGTTTCTTCTAGTCCTCTTCATACTTGGTTGCATTATCCTTGAAGAGCTCTGACTGCACGAAGGCACGGGCTGCAAAACTCATGAAATCAGTGGTGACTTCAAGTGACATCCCATCTTCCATGGTTTTTAAGAAGTGGGGCTTTATGTTCTCAGGATTGATCTCAACTGCGGGCGGCTCATACCATGTCATTAATTTGATGTACCAAGAGCATTCTTCTCTAGAATCCATAGCCCATTCAATGTCCGACACTATCCGCTCAATGATCTTCTCTAGCCTTTTCCTTCTCTAATTGAAATCCCACTTCCAAACATGCACTAACCAATGGTCATCGTCTTTAAAGGCAAGGTCCTTCTCCCAGACCTTGCTTGGCAATGCAAGTATGGCCTCGATCTTTGGATAGGCTGCCTCGTACTTTCATAGGAACTCCTCGAAGATCTACCTCATGCCCTCAAGGGTTCTTTGTACTTTGAGGAACTTATTCATTGTTCGGACAGCCAAATTGATGCCTATATTTTCCATGTCCAAAAGCTGTCGGAACCAATTTTCCATAGTCTTGTCTAGGTTTCTTCTCTTTTCTAGCTTGTTGATTTGTTCCTGAGATAACAACTGAGGTGGGGTGGATGACATCATGGGATGCTCATCCAGGGATGACCACTGCTAAATATAGGTTATTAGATCAGCCACTTGTGCCTTGAGCTCCTCCTTTGAAATCTTATCCTGTTGGATAAGGTGTACCACTGTGGCGATCGACTCTTGGAGGTGATCAACCTTTTTCTCCCTCATGGACACCTCCAAGTCAATGGTGGAGATGTTATAAGTTATACCTTTTTATCCAACCATTGGTGTTCCTATTTGTACTGCCCTAGACCCAGAGGCATCCATGGTTACCTTTGATCTGATCTTCGGCTTCTTCTCTTTCTTCTTCGTGCTTATTTGTGCTCTGGCCACAATGGCTTCCAGCCTTGCCTTGGGGTCCTTTAACGTGGGAGTCTTTTTATTTAGTTGTCTCTGTAGCTAGTCAGGTACTTGGGTCTCCTCCCTAGGTGGTTTACTTTGACTTTCGTTGTCCCCCTTTTTGAGTTCAGTGGCTTTGATGACAAGAGCCTTCTCCTTAGTCCTTGTATCCTCTCTCTCCTCATCAGACTCTTGTTAAAGTGTTTCATGTCTAGTGGGGGACTCGGTGTGGAACTACTCCCTTTGCAGATCTTCCTTTTCAACATTCCTCTCTTCTTCATTTTGATTATATGCATGCTCTTCGAGGTTCTCCTCTTTTTCTTCCTCTTGGATGGATGCTTCCTTGCCTTGTTCAAAGGTCTGGTGACAGCCTTTAGTCGGTGATTTTCTGCCCTTTGCCTCTTGAGCAGCAATATTCTCTTCTCATGCAAGCCGGTCCTTGGCCTCCTTATCTTCTATCTCTTTGAGCTGCTTGCCCCATTTTGTATTGAGCTGAAGGTCGTTTGATTCTCTTATAAATTTAGCACCTAGCTCCTCGTCACTCTCATTTGAGGACTCATAAGCTATCTCATCTATTTCCTGGCGCTCAAATAGTGGATGTTTGTGGTACTCAAATTCCTCATCCTCCAGCCTCATTGCAGCCTCTAGCTACTACATTCCGCATGTACTTCACAAAGGACTCTAGGAGGCTAAGAGCGGGCATTGTAGTAGTGGAAACAAAAGGAAGAGAAGGAGACAAAGAGGAAGAGGAGATTGGCGAGGTCATGGCGAATAATGAATCCATGGGAATAATCTGCAGGATTGGAGGAGTGGAAGCAAGATGGACGAAGATGTCAACCACAGGCGGGGAAGAAGTGAGAACTACAAGCAAAGTAAGCAGGGCAGGGGCAGCAGTAGTAGTAGTAGTAACCATAGGAGGCAGAGATCTCGACTAGTTAGATCCTTCCCTCCTTTCCTGTGGGGCAGAGCCTTGGGCATCACAGTTGTCCCCATGCCCCCAGTTATTTTTCTCTTCTTCTTGGATGGTTTGGGCTTAGAATCCTTACGAGCATAGACCTTTGGTCTAGGCAATGGTTCACTGGCCTCCTTTCTTTTCTTAGAATTAACCGATGGTGGGGTTTTGGGTGTTTCCCCAGTCGCAGCGGTAGCCACTCCACCCTCAAAGCCACTTGGTTCACTTACATGTTCAGTTGTAAGTTCACTAAAGGTCAAGGTAACACTTTGTTGTTTCAGCCAGGCCATCTTTTGGTCGATCCATGCCCTTGTTCGGATCTCAATAGGCTTAGTAAGCACATTAATGTCATCTAGCTCTAGTTCATTCCAGTTAATTGCAGGTAATGGGAAATCGGTAATGACATCATACCCCAAATCGATCACTGTGTCCTCATCCTCCTCAAGCTAGTCAGTAACTAGGCATAGGTTAATTCTACACACGTAGATGACAGTCATGCGCATGTAGTACCAAAGATGCACCTCAAGATCATCCTTGTAGTTGGCCTAAAATTTCTTGATGTTGTGGAGGTGGGCATACCCACATCCTAGTGCCTTTATGATGTGACCATAAGGGTCCATTTGTGGCCACGTTGTGTATTGCTTGAAGTTATATTCAACTAGCTCCTTCACTGAATATCCTGCACACTGGGAGGTGTGGATATTATACATCCCTTGACCAAGGTTAATGGGATAGGATGGGCCTGCCAGATGCTTATCACTCAGGATTCTATGAATATGTCATAGTTGTCGGGTCAATTCCAATAGAATGATCCGGTCATTTCGGCACCCAGGAAACTTGTTTGGCCTCTCTGTGAATCCTTGAGCGTGTATGTAGGTGAAATTGGGGAACTGAATATACCAAAAGGCATACTACTTGAGGAGGGCTCTAGCACTATGGGATATCCTCTTATGAAAATCTCCTCCAAGCAGTCGGGCAATATATACAACGAAGGCATTGTTCACCCTTCAATAGTCCCTTTTGAAGTTTCGGAACTACACTTGAGGATACTTATCATATGGTTTAACTTCTACCCCCAAGGCTTAAGTAGGTACTATGGTTAATCCCTAATAGTGCCACTGATTGGCGAGGGAATACACCAAGTAGGAGGTCATGAAGAACTTGGTGGTCTTCTTCAAACTTGTGAATTGTTCATGAAAGTGATCACTAATTATCTTTCCCTAGTCAAAGGCAGCATCTCCATGGAGGATTTTTTCTATGAAGTAGAACATCCACTCCTGGAAGAAGGCAGTAGCAGGAAGACCCATAACCCAACTTAGCAAAGTCACAAGGTCGTGGTAGTCTTCAAAGAAATCACTGCGAAAAAACTCCTCAAGGAGCTTGCCGGTACTGCCCCTGTTGTCTTTTAACCAATACTGGTTGATGAGTTTTGTACACTTTAGTGGGTCCTGCTCCAATAACTCCTTGCATTCTTCCATGGTGGGGATTTCCATAATCTCAACGGTATGAATGGGGAAGGCCATTTTTATACCTGTTGGAGACATATCTGTAAGGACATTCCCATCTCGGTCCACTATAGTGCGGGTCTCATGCTGATAAGCTTCCACACATGCCATTACTAATTCAGGGGCCACCAAGGCTAGCGAGAAGCCTATAGCTTTAGCGATTCCACTGCTCCTTATTAATCGTGTGTTCTTTATCTTTGGATTTATCCTAACCCTTTGTACAAATTCATCAATGTCTACTTGACCGATGTTTGTATCTATAACATCCCTCCACAAAGTGGTGATTCTGGACTATATGGGGACCCCTTGAAACGTTTAATTCATGAATGAGTAGAAATAAACATGACAAAATTGCTATAGACAAGCCCTTGTACCTCAAGATTAGCTTTGCAGTCATTATTCATATTCAATAAGCCCGTAATACTTGATAGTTCATCGCTAGCAAGAAAGGTAGGTAATTCGGGTTCCCAGGGCCAAAATTCCCTTAGCACAATGTTGTTTGAAAGGGAAAATTAAGGATGAAACCCCCCAAGGCATTTCCTGATGCTGTATTTGGTCAATTGAAGGTTGGTGTGAAGAAAACCCTAGTTTTAGCAAGTGGGGAAAAATCCATTTTGGATTTGGAGGTCATTCAATCCTTCATTTGGGAGTTCGGGCATCAGATGAAGGACAACCGTTGGAAACGATGCAAGGGAGACCAAACTCTAGGCGTCAGAATCCGAGTCTCGGATTGTTGTCATCAGGAAGTAGTTGTGGGTCAGCCGTTAGAAACAGTGAAATGGGGACGACAATCTAGGGAAGGAAATTTGGAAGGCAGTCTCTGAAGAAGGTCCGAGGACTCGGGACAGCCAGGCGATGAACAGAGGATCGGAACCCGGAGGTCGGGAAGCTATCCTGAATTCACCATTAGAACAACACCAGTGGAATGGAATACCTGGAGGGGAATTATGATGGCCGTAATCTAGGAGAGATCAGGCCCAAGAGTTCACTTGAAATTTGGTTTTGGCGGCCAGCGGACCAGGGTCCGGGAGTCAGGAAGACGTCCTAGGATAGCCGTTTGCAACAGTGAATGCAACACGAAATTCTGGAGGTCAAAATCCAGAAAGCACTTGGATGTTGGATCATTCAAGTGTTTGGGATGGAGGATGAAGCACCGGGATCCAGGATCCGACAAGCCGTCAAAACATTATTGTTATGGATGGCGAATTTAAGATGGAATCCCGAAGACAGAATCTCAGGAGGGGAATTTCGGCTTGACTTCGGAGGTTGGTTTCTTCTCAAATTTGGGAAGGGACTTCATGTGGTTGGGGTTCGAGGTCCGGGAGGATGCTCGGGATAGGCCGTTTGGAATGACGAAGTTTCTTAGGAATCCCGGGAGAGGAATTTCGGGTGTCCAATCCTGAGGACGGTTCAATTTCTTATTTTTTGATTTTGACGCAAACATCATGTGATAGGGGTCTGAAGTTTAGGAAGGCATCCGAGAACATCTATTTGGAATGGCGAATTCGACACGGAAACCCACGAGGGGAAATCTGGAGGCCGGGGTTCGGAAGGAACTTTGTTGCATGAATTTGAAGGTTCAACTTTAGAGTTTCGCGGACCGCCGTGGGAAGACCCGGGCCTGGGAGGCACCGGTGACTATTCCAGAGAATGGCTGCAGCAAAGTTAGGTCTATGATCGAGTTTGAGGGCCCTAAATGATAGATTTTCATTATTCTTAAACATGGGTTTTTAGGGGAGGGCAGCTATTTACCTAGTTTCGAACCCAGTTTTATATTTTCATGCATAAAAACATGGAATTTCACAAAAGAAAGGGTAGGGTGCACAGACGACCAACCTACCTCAAAATCCTGAAGAATAAACTGTTGGGTGTGCGGGAGACGGCAAAAAAGCACTTAGACTACTGAACGAAAAATGGCAGGACGTCGGGAGTTCTTCAAAATTTTCTATCACTCAAACTATTGATAATGACAATTGAATTTTTTTTTTAAATAGATAAAACCATCATTAATACATCCATTAAATGTAGTTGTACAATGGCCAAAAAGTTGGTGGGTTTGAATCACAGATGGCGGCAGGAGACTCGGAGTCTGACTTCCAGCAAGTTGTCTAGCCACGGCCTTTGGAAACGGTGAAACGCAAATGGAAATCTGGATAGGGAAACTTGGGATCCAGGTTCCAGGGTCCTGAAGGACGTCGGGTCGATGTCGTTTCAAAGGGCATAATGTAGATAGAAATCTGAAAGGAGAACATGAGTGTTGGGGCTCGGAGGATGCAGCGGACGCCAGAAAGGCAGTTTGATAAGGGAAACCCAAATTAACCTTAGATTTAACAATTTCAAAAGGGGGCAATTTTGGTTAAGCTTCAAATATGACTTTGGGGTACACGCCGACCTTTTCAAACTCAAAATGGGGCATGCAAAATGAGACAAAACAAAAGGACCTAACAATCAAAAAAGAGGAAAGAGAGGGTCCCTATTCCAAACAAGGCGTGTGTGCAACAGGCACCACAAATGGTGACTCCACTGGGAGAATGCTCCCGACGTTCTAGAGATAAATATTCATTCTGAACTCATGATCTTTGGTTTAAAAAACCAAAGTTGACTTTCAAAACTAAACTAAGAATACCTTAAGGAAGGTGGGATTGAATTGAACTGCAATATCATCATGTAGTTGTGTGCATGGTGAGTTCATTTCCTTTCCTCAAAGAGAGCATAAGTAACCACTGGTCGGGGGAGATAAGCTATGTAGTTCGTCTAACCCCAAAAGTAACCTGGACATTGCTCTACTGCTAGTCAGGCGTCCATAGCCCCGATGGAGTTGTTGCTATGACCTCATGAACATAGCTCTATTGCTAGCTAGATGTCCATAGCCCCGATAGAGATATTCGAACACCCATATAGTTGTTATTTTACATTTATTTATTGCTTGTGTTGGATATTTCCTTTTTCTTTTCTTTCTTTCAACCGCATGAACAACAAAGTTCACAATGGGCTTGAGAATCACAGTGGTCACTGGAACAAACTTTAGATTTTTTACTTATCCCCACTTCCCAGTAGTCACCCCACCATTCATTGGAAACATTTAAAATGTGTTTTGTGTGTAACATGATAAAAGCAGAGATTCAACAAATAGCCATCCTAGATTAGTGCAAAGTTCAAAAGTTGAATATCGATGCTTAGGATCTTTTCGAGGGTAGCAGTAGGGAATAAGGGCTTATCTAGAGAACATCACAAAAGCGGATAGCAAGACAAACCATTCGTTGGGCCAAGCATGACCACAACAACAGAACATGGAGACTCTTCCCAAAATCGAGACAAAATAGTCAGGTCAGCGAGCAAAAACCAAAGGCCAAAGTAGTATACCTATCCTAACCTATGTACAGGTATTTACACAGACAACTCCTAATAGCTAAAGCCTAGAATTAATGCTTAAGGTGTTGCCCGTTGACCGAAAATGGGACATCTTCACCAATGAGAGTCTTTAGACGAAAGGCATTATCTCCAAGGATTCAACAATTTGAAAGGAGCCAAGATAGAGCTTGTGAAATTTGTTCTGTCCCCCTTTTTTTTCATGGGCCTTGTCCCAGTAAAGGACTAGATCAAAAATGTGGAAGGCCTTCACTTTGGCTCAGTGATTGAACCATCTCTTGACTACACCCTAATGTTTGGCAAAATATTTGATTACGCGGTCTCGTATTTCTTCAAGGTGCAATAGCTCAGCGAGGTAAGCTTCTCTACAATCTCCTCCATAAAATTCATTGATAAGCTCAAGGGTCAGGATTTTCAAATGTTTGGGAAAGATGGGCTCTAAGCCATAGACTAGATGATATGGGGAATCCCCTAGGGCAGCCTTGTGATGGGTGCGGTCCACCCATAGGGTGAAACAGAGTTGGCATTGCTAATCCTTGGGATTCCTGTCTAGGAGCTTCTTGATCATAGTGATCAAGTTCTTGTTGGTGGACTGAGCAAGGCCATTGCCTTGAGGGTAATAGTTAGATGAGAATTTGAGGGCAATGAAATAATCAAAGGCCCAACTTGTGAATTTTAATGAAGCAAACATAGGACCATTATGCATACTAGAGCATATGGGCAACCAAAACGATTCAAAATGAAAATTTCTAAGAAATTGGTTACTACTTCAATTGTACATTGCCTACAAGTTATTGCTTCCATCCATCTAGTGCAATAATCAGAAGTGGTTAGAATGTACCTATGTCTCACAGATGATGGAGGGCTTATCGGACCAATGAAGTCGAGACCCCATTGCACGAAAGGCCTTACCTCTAGAATAGGTTGTAGTAGTACAGTCATGTTCCTTTCTCTGGTGGAAATAGTTTGGCACACATGGTAGGTACAGACGTGGCCATAGGCATCCTTGAAAATAGTGGGCCAGTAATACCCAGCTCTCAATAACTGATGTACAGTTGATAGATATGAGCCATGACTAGTTCCGAACTTGTTGTGGAATTCCTTAAAAATGCAGTCGACTTCCTCCTTAACCAAGCATCTCAAGTAGATACCTTCATGATTATTTTTATATAATATGGTACCTTGCAACATATAGCTATTACTTTTTAGCCTAAGGGCTCACCTTTGGACTCCCTGCAAGTGAGGCAGGCATTTATGGTTTAGCAAGTAGTACACTATGTCATCATACCATTCTCCTGGGGAGACTTCATCCAGCTACTATTGTTGTACCATGAGTTCAGGTCCAGCATCGATAACTACCTCTGCCATTGTTCAGGTGAGCATCTTCCCTTGTACCAGCTTCATCGACTGAATTTCCATGTCGTACTTCTGTAGCATTGCAATCCACTTTGCCCTTCACTCCCCTAACTCATTTTGAAGTAATGTTTTCACTACGGGGTCATAAGCTATGGTAAAGACCTTATTGCATAAGATATAATGCCAAAATTTTTTTACTCCTTTAACAAGGGCATAAGCCTATTTTTCAACGTTATGATAGCGTAGTTCAACATCCTTCAAGGGGGTGCTCATGAAATTGATTGGATGCTCGCTTCCCTCATCATCCTTCTGCATCAAGATACTGGTGCAAGAATGATCTAAGGCAAAGGAGTAAATGTAGAAGGGCCTCAGGTAGTTGGGGCTGACCAGCATAGGGGTGTCAACAATTGCTTTCTTGATTTCCTCAAAATCCTATTTCACTTCGGGAGTCCACTCGACCTTGGCATCTTGTTTCAGCATGGTATTGAGTGGTTTAACTATTTCTGCAAAGCCGGTGATGAATTTGTGGACAAATTTAATCTTTCCGAAGAAAGATTTTATTTCTTTCTTCTTGCCTAGCAGCTAGATTTTCATAATGGATTGGATATGTTCGAGGTTGATAGAAATTCCCTGCTCTGACAAGACATGTCCCAAGAGATTCCCCTCAGTGACCCTAAAGATGCACTTCTTTGGGTTAAGGGAAACCCCAAATGAGTGGCACCTCTCAAAGACCTTTCATAAGTCAGTGACATGATTACCCCACTACTTTGAGAATACTATTCAATCATCCATGTAAATGATTATGCATTCACCTATCAAGTATTTGAATGCAATATCCATGGCACACTAGAAAGTGGCACCAATGTTGATTAGCCCAAATGACATTCTTCTATACACGAACATTCCCCACTTGGTGGTGAACGTCATTTTATATCGATTCTCATATTGGACCATGACTTGATTATATCTTGAATATCCATCTAGGAAGGACATCATCTAGGAACCATTTACTACTTGCAAAACCTAGTCCAATGAGGGTACGAGATAGTTGTCTTTATCTAATGCTCGATTCAAATTGTGGAAATCCATGCACAATCTGATTTCTCTATTTTTCTTTTTGATAGGAACCAAATTCGCTACCCGTGTAGAGTGTCTAACCGGAAAGATGATCCTAGTTGACAACAAATTTTGTACTTCCTTGTATATTATTGGCTCTAGTAAAGCATTGGCAAGGTGCTGTCGCTGTCAGAATGGTTTTGCATCTGGCCTGAGAGGGATAATGTGTGTGATAATTGACGTGTCATATGTTTTGAGGTCATCCTAGCTTCAGGCTATTACGTCGTGATATTTTCGTAGCACTTCAATAATCCCCTTTCTTTCTTCAGGAGCACATACCTTACCTATGAACATATTCTTGGAATTTCCCATTGTTCCTAGTTTGTGAGTGTCACATTGATCGCTGATAGTATCCCTTTTAGCTTGCTGATCTTGATCTCTGATCTGATCAAGGTCGAAGATCCGCTCTAATTGAACCATTCCCGTGGGGATGGTGTTGGTCTTTAGGTTGATGACCCCTTCTATGTCCAAGTCGACTTCTTGAGGCTCAACCTCATTGATTATCTAGGAAGCAAACACATCTAAGCTAGTGATGAACTCTAGAATATGCTTGTCGACATTGAATACCTAGAAATTGGCAACATTATTTGGCACTGACGGGACAGAAGTGAGTTCCACCGTGAATCTTCTAAGGCCAAATAGGGACAATGAATGTAATTTGTTGGTAGCCTGCACTAGGGCATTGGTGGTGTGATTTTGAGTGCATGGAATCACCTGAATGTTGAATGCATCTAACCCTTCCAATGGATCCCATACGCGGTGCCTGTAGTTAGTGAGTCTTTGATCATAGCAGGAATAAAGCTTCTCGACCTGTTTTATGACTAACTCAGAGTCTCCATACACTTGGAGCATCTTGACATCCTTTCTTAATGCCATTAAGAGGCCCAAGACCAAAGCTTTGTATTCTGCCATGTTGTTAGTACAATAAAACTGCAATCTATGAGCAGAAAAGTACGATTTACCTTTGGGACTAATTAGTTTGAAACCTACCTAGTGTAGGAGCACCAAGTTGCTTTCAAGCCTCCATGAGGTCATTTGTAAATAGTTGCTCTATTTATGTATTGCATCTTATAATAAGGTTTATCAAACCATTTTATACGTGTTTGAGTCTTAAGAAGTCATATTTGAAGTCATTTGTCAAATAATGTTTAAAGTTGTTCCAAATTGTAAAAATTGTAAAAGTTGCTCAAGAAAGTTGTCAAGCAACTTGTCGAAAGTCTCATTAAGGTGTTTTTTCAACAAACTAACTAAAAGGTGGTTGAAAATAGTCGGTTTTGGTTGTAA